>CAUZXS010000972.1:232500-310000 GCA_963585895.1 Sepioteuthis lessoniana
TACCCATTCATATACAAGGTGCGGAAGCAAAATTGAAAACATTTTAGTATAATAATATACGGCTCTATCGAAAAATAAGATTAATTCTAAATAAAAAAACAAAAAAACAAAATAAGAAGATAGACACAGAACAGTAAATTTACTAAAAATGTTCGCAATTTTTTAAATTATTGACCCAACACGCCAATCATTTGCATGGATTCAAAATAAATTCTTCAGACATTTTATTCTATTCCTCCTCAATAGCAATCTTAAGCAAACCAATATTTGAATGGGAATTTGCATTTGTTTTGTTTTCTAAAACGCATCATAATGAAGTCGCCATGGTGTTGGCTTACATATTGTTTAATTGCTGTTCTCACAGTTTTCTTGGGGACTTTCAATTCACAAGCGTGCTTTTTCATTCACGTTGTGAGGTCCTTCTTAATCGCTGTTGAGAGAGCAGTTAAAAAGGCTTCTTTTCGCTTATTGTTCAATCTTCCACTCCATCTTTTACTTAAAGTCTCTTTTTTTCTGGAAAAAAAAACAATTTTTCTTCTCTTTGTATAAGGAAGATAAATAAAATTTGGCTTGTTTTCGGCGTTTAGCAAATCATAAATTCGTTGTCGTTTCATTTCTTTCCTACTGATGTTGGGCTAAAATTTGATAAAAAATTGTTTGAATAATGACGCCAATCTTGAAAATGTTGATGTATCAGGGTTTTTTCAAAAATTTGACAAAGACAAAAAACAAAACAAAACAAACAAAAAACGACTTACAAATTATTCCATATTTTGTTTTCGCAACCTGTACTTTCCCTACAAGTAAAAGGTGAAGACTAACTTAACCTCGTTTACATTAATGAGGGGAGTCCCTATGATGTAATGGATAATGTACATGATTGCGATATCGTTATAAAAGTAGGTTTAACTGTTGTCGAACTATTGTGTTCAGTTTGGGCCAACTACCAAAAAAATGGCATGATGTCTCTTATTCCTACTGCTATTAGTTAAATAGTGCTATTATTGTTCTGTCAGGGTACTTTTGGCATTAAATAGTCCACGAAGTTTGATATGTCATTAAAACAAAATTACTTTATACAATCTACATGTACATTTCTGGACATAAAAAAAACAAAACAAATGTTATCATTATAAGCCGTTGAAAATTAACACAAACAGCATATTATAAAAATATGTATTTGTCCAGACCTTTTGTGTGTGTGTGTGTGTGTGTGTGTGTGTTTATCCAATCTCCCCGCCAGAACAATGGTTTAGGTATGGTCAGATTTTAGAGTTTAATAGGTTTAAATTTAGAGTTTGCCTTCTTCATTGGTTGCTATACGACGTATCGAGAAACGAATCAATACTAGTATTTATTCATAAATAGAGGGGAAATAGTTAGATATTCATCCTTTAAAGAAATGTATTAACGCAACATGAAATGCAAACCCAGTATTTATATATATATATATATAATCATGTCGTGCCGCTAGCACGGATATCCCTGACCCTCTCTCTCCACTTTTCCCTATCGTTCATCGCCTCTGGCTGATCTTCAGGGCTACATCACGTATTCTCACATAGCTGCTGTATGTATGTACTATCGGGTCGTCCTGCTTTGCCCGGTCATATGTGGGGGTCCATAGGAGTACATCACTTATGAGCTCGTCCCTGCTTCTCCAGCATCCTATATATATATATATATATATATATATGTATGTATGTATATATATACATTCTATATATATATATATATATATATAGGAGGTTATCTTATATATATATATATATATATATATATATATATATATGTGCGTGTGTGTGTGTGTGTGTGTGTGTGTGTGTGTGTGTGTGTGTGTGTGTGTCTGTCTGTCTGTCTGTCTGTCTTTCTGCCTGTGTGTCTGTATAATCAGATAATTAGATATGCATTCATCCCATTGATTAATTCAGTGAGTGATTAATTTTACCCTCATACCGGTCCTTCTATGATTATCTTATGCATAAAGGTTAGGGAATCACGTAAGTTCATATTCATATTTTGTGTAGATGTTTGGTAAGGGCTTTTTTTGCATATGCATATGAATATATTTTAGACAGATCTCTTTGACCCACTGATAAAACACTTGTAGATAGTAACACTCCGAGTCAAAGTAACCTTTGGAGTAATACCAATAAATTGGTACTACAGACTTCGCTGATCTGTAGAACAAGAGCTTCACTATCAGCATCGCTTTGATTTCTTATCCAAGTTCACAGCTTTTTTTAGTAAAGATCTCCCTCATCCCTCATAAGGGAGAAGAGTTAAAGTATCTGAAGCTCCTTTGACTGGACGGGTGGTCGTTTTACTTTGCAGATAGATAGATAGATATATTTTAATTTATATTTTAATGTATATATATATATATATATATATATATATATATATATATATATATATATATATAGGAATCGATATATTATAATAGATAGATAGATAGATAGATAGATAGATAGATAGATAGATACATACATACATACATACATACATACATAAATTTAAGATAGATAGATAGATAGATCTTAAAACAAGGAGAATGAAAATATATTAATTCTTCACATCACACGGGATGCAGCACGGGAAATATTTCCTGCTTGTATTTATATTTGAGTGTGTTTTTAAGTGCTCATACGCATTTGTTCCTGCGATGTCTTTAAGAATTGAAGGGAATTGTTATAAATCTGTATGCCTTGTTGATATGTCATGCGACACTGCGTTTTAATATGGACACCCCGGTTTGATTTTCGAAAAGGCACAGATGTTAAAATCCTCATTGTCAATGCCATCGGATTCTTCACATTGGTTTCCTGAAGAGGAACTCAGGAAATAACATATAGATATAAATGTCGGCAGCACATTTTCTCTCTTATTGCTTGGCCATGAGTACCGGCATTAATCTTCGTTTTAATCTTTGCTTTGTGTCATCTCTCTAGAGAGTGACTGATGGAAGGTTGGCTCAAGAATTCCGAAAGGTAATGTTTCCCTCTATCAAGATATTTCTCGAAATCAATTGTTCACCGTAAGTGGTGTTTCTCCGGGTAATGGGGTTTATTTCGCGATAGCTATTCCCGAGGTCTTCAACAGGTTGTACATAGTAAAAGCAGTAAGGTGTAATCACAAATTTTATTGAGGTATAAGAGATATGTACGCGTTAATTTACGCTCGATATACTAACGGTAAAATTTAAAATAACCGTTATGTACAGAAAGAACATGGAAGGTGGAAAAAATTGAATATAAAAGCCCCAAAAGGTAAACGTTATTGAGTCAACAAAAAAGGGTAACACACACACACACACGCACACACACACATATATGTATATATATAAAAAGTATTTCTATTTTGGCAGAGTGAAAAAAGAAATCCAACTTGTGGATAAACAAATACACAATGATATTTGGAAAATAATCCATAAAATAAGAAAAGACTTTTAAAAAATCAAAGAATATCGTAATGTCGATCCAAACGAAAAAAAAAAATCTGACAGAGGACTAAGTCAAAAGAGAAAGTGCTCAATACAAGGTAGAGGAAATATCAATATAAATATATAATGGGTCTGACGAAATCTACCCAAGATTCACCTTTCCGGATCATCAAAGAGGCGAAGGCAAACTATATTTTAATAAATAAGAAATCCTCACAACTAAACAAAATTTGCATACATATAAGTTTTATTGATTAATCATGCAGGAGAAAAAATCTACCAACCAAACGCACAATTCTTTCTTTGTTTACAAATGTGAAGCACTTCAAATTTGTGGGTTTTATAAAAAAATAATACTTTAATTCTTCTCCATACACAATTGGCAAAATTTATCTCCCACCTTTTATTTACGGCATTTTTTAAATAATTTCCCATATCAGTATAGGGTCTATGCCTAATTTTGTCTTGATCTCCCAAATTTATATGATAACATAATATCAACCACGTTATATTAATGTAGGCCCTAGTTACCCTAAACTTCTAATACTGATATTTCGCCCTGAATAAACTTGATTATTTGGAGGTGCCCGTGGTGTAATGGTTATCGACAGCGACACGAGTTCAAATCCTGGACGAGAATGATTACATTTCACATAGCACTAATACCCTTGGGAAAGGTATGAATCCAATTATTCTCCCTCCAGCTATGAGTAAATAGTAGGACAGACTGAGTTCTTCAGCCTTGGTGAGGCAACTAGTCTAGGAGAAGGAATACTCTGAATTCAAACCTGTTAAATCCGCTTAAAAATTGACCTTGTGTCATATCCTGCTCGAGCGGAGGGGTTGGTAAATATGATAAACTTGATAATTAAACAGCCATAAAAATAATATAAATAAAACTAAGTCAGTTTATAAAACTATGAATGAATGTTTTGATAACAAAATGGAAGATATACTCGTATGAGGAGAATTCTCTGGTTTAACCCAACTTTTAACTTCTGTGTAGGCAATAACATTGGTATTTTGTATTGACATTTACCCTTAATGGGGAAATTAGTTTTATTTATACAATTCCATTTTCGAGGTTCTTTACTTTGTTTATTCATAAGTTTTTAATATTTCTCTTGTTAATAAAATTAGCTATATTTGGCATAATAGAAGACATACACTTATGAGGAGTATTTTCTGGATTAACCCAACTTTTAACTTGTGTGTAGCCAATAACATAGGTATTTCGTATTGACATTTACCCCTAATGGGGTAATTAGTTTTATTAATACAATTGCATTTAGGAGGTTCCTTAATTTGTTTATTCATAAGTTTTAATATTTCTCTTGTTAATTAAATTAGTTACATTTGGCATGCAACTATAGCTTAATTTAATATTGTTCTTGTTAAATATTTTGCATACACAACTTCTAGGGGGAAATTCTTACGTAAATTCTTTAAAAATTCTTTACATATCTTATTGGCTACACACATTAAAAAGTTGGCTATTTAATAATATCAGGTTTTAGTTAGATATTCAAACTTTTTTAAATATTAGCGAATTTTTTTTTATATCACATTTTATTTATATAATAACACAATATCCCCATTTAGAAAAAAAACAATCAATAACCCCGTTATATTAATGTAGGGTCACCCTAGTCACCCTAAACTGGTTTTTAAACATATCCCTCAAGGGATTATGACTAGACTGTCTACTAATTCTTCTAATATTGATATCATCACACCAAATAAATATGATTATAAAATTCTTAAAAATAGTGGATATAAAACTAAATTAATTTTTAAAACATTAAAACAATTTTTTCTAAATGTGGATATTATGTTATCATATGGATTAAATATGATGAGTAAAAATTCGGTATCTCTTAAATTAGTTTGATTATCAATCTTCAACCCGAATTTATTAAATAACCTCCTTTTAACATGTGAGTAGCCAATAAGAAAGATATAGCATTTTTTTAGACATTACGAAAGTATTTTCCCGCCAATAAGAAAGGTATAGAATTTTTTTAGATATTACGAAAGCATTTTCCCGCCAATAAGAAAGGCATACAATTATTTTAGGTACTACGAAAGGATTTTCCCGCCAATAAGAAAGGTATAGAACTTTTTTAGATATTACGAAAGCATTTTCCAGCCAATAAGAAAGGTATAGAACATTTTTAGATATTCCGAAAGCATTTTCCTGCTACAAGTAATTTGCATAAATATTTAACTCAAAAAGTGTTAAATTAAACTAAAGTTGCATGCCAAATGTAGCTAATTCAATTAACAAGAGCAATATTGAAAAGCTTCTGAATAAAAAAAAGTAAGGAAGCCCATAAATGCAATTGTATTAATTAAACTAATTACCCAACTTAGGGCTAAATATCAATACGAAAGTGTTGTTCATGAGGTAAAAGTATTTTGCAACCATTATGCTATGAATATTAATGATAAGAATGTGTATATTTGATCTACTGAAGATCTTCTAAAAATATTTTATAACTATAAATGCACTTTCACACATGAGACAAATAAGAATAGTAATGACGTAGATACAAGGCGCTTGATAAATTTTGCCAATTGTGTATGGAGAAGAAATTAAGTATTATTTCTCATAACTCGAAAGAATTATTTAATCACAGATCTGAAGAGCTTAACATTTGTAAACAAAGAAAGAATTGTTTGCTTGGTTGATAGATTTTTTTTCTCCTGAGTGATTTAATCAATAAAACGTATATTTATGTAAATTTTTTTTGGCTGTGAGGATTTTTCATTCAATTAAATATAGGTTGCCCTACCCTCTTTGGTCAGTTTCATCCTTATTGTGTGGAAAAGTGAAACCTAGTTATTTTTCGTCTGATCATTTTGTATATGTTTTGTTTTCATTTTATATCTGTTTTGTTTTCATCACATCATAACCTACACTTGTTAATCTTCTGTGTATTTTCAAATTATGCTTTGACATAAGCACTTGTTATGACTATATTTTATGCTGCTGTTGAGAAAGTTTCCGATTTACAACTTGCACATTTTTCATACTGATTCAAATTTATTGTTTTTCATTGGAGTCTAATTGACAGCAAACCACCTTAGGTCTCCAGGACTCTTCTAATTATCCTAGCCGATTTTACTAGGAATATTGTTTGGGTGGTTTCAAAATTTCCTCTCATCTCCCGTTTTTTAGATTCTTTATGAGATAGGGGGGGTTTATAGCAAACCAACCTTTGAATGTTATTTGATGCACATCCATTTATATACAAAGGAACAGTTCGATTCCCAACAATTCAGTTTAGCATAAGTACACAGTATAATTGTCCAAAAATATTTCTATTTCAAACTATTCATGTTAGTCACACAGTTCTAATTTAAACAATTCAATTTAATATAAGTATAGACTTTTTTTACTCACAGTTAAACATCAAAACAGTTCTATTTCAAATATTTCAGTTCAGCATCAATATGCCGTTTGGTTCTATTTGAGCCATTGATAGAGCCGTATCAGGTGCTACCAATCGGGGCCGGAGTGGACCTGGAGACAATGGCAATGAAGGGGTACTCAATATTCCCCAAAACTCCAGCATAACTGGAATCACACCATCATAACCAGGAAACTCGTTGGAGGAGGAGTCTTACCCCACTCCAGGAGTGCAGTCGGTGTATTCTACTGTCCCATCCAACTACGCAACTCTAAATCAGATTCTACAGGAATGTTCATAGAGTCCCAATAACGATTGGTATCATTGTTACTTTCATGTTCCCCAGCTTTTTTCAGATCTTTAGCAAGGCCCTGGTGTTGTATGTTGACCTTAGACCCGGCGAAACAAGCCTTTCCAAAGTGATGCACCGGAAGGAAGTGACACATTCCGATGGCAGTTATGAGAAGAAATCGCGTAGGCGGACTTGGCTGACAATATGGGACAAGGTAAAATCCCATGGTACAGGCAAGAACTGATGCACCGGAAGAGGGTGACCTCTGAACTGCATGACAGTTGTTTCCGCTTGACGATGATCAAACATGCCAGTCCAAAGACGCCGGAAGTGGCATATTCCGGCCTGGCTAGCCATGAGAATAGATATTAAGTGGGCGATTGAACTATTATTTAACTCGGGGAAGACAGGAAGTCAGTTAGTTGGAGATCAGATGAGTTAGGGACAAGATGCGGTAGAGAGAACAGCACCCAGCGAGAGGGCCCCCAGGCCTCCGCTTGAGCAGCCCTGGAGAACGAGAAAGACACAACGCTGATGGCCATTAGAGTGGGCGTCAATATGTTGCAGATCTGTTCGGTCTCCAACTCCCTCTCACACACAAACCTTTCAAATAAAGTGAGAGGTATATTTTTCTTAAAGAAATCTTCGCTCGTCTTTATTCATTGCGTCAATATGTATTCAGTATGTATATGTGTATAGTTGTATTATGTGGCAATACAACACTGGTATATTTTCAGCTTTTACCTTTCTTTCACTTTCACTGTTGTTTAAGGGTTCAACAAAATCCACTATATGAAAATTAAAACTAGGCTTAGTCTTCTGGTTTCGATTTTGTGATCCGTTTGTATTTCAAAACCTTAGAAAATTTCAATCGCTTCATTTTCGTGGAAGAATGACGGTTAGTGTATATACCATTTTATCTTTGGATCAAATTTCCATTTCTTGCACAATTCCCGGCTGATAACCTCCCCAATGTAGTCGTGCATGGTTTTATATTCTTTTTATGTTTAGCTTGCTGTATGCATTTATTATGTGATTAATTGTTTTCTCTTTTTACACTTGCTATTCTCTTTCTCTTTGTCAGGTTTTTTCGTGATCTAGTCCTTATGGTATAACTGTGCTACACGTACTAGAGATTAAATTTTCATCTTTTATGTTCCCTTGTCGTAAACATGTTCAGGTCGTACCATGTGTAATGATCTTAATTTGTAGCTTAAAGTATCCCTAAAGTTATTTTTCTTCCTATTTTCGTTTTCTAAATTTTATAATTTTTATTGTAGCTTTGGTATTGCTGTTACTGGCTGGTATAATCGATCTGTTTTTCATATGTTCATTTATTCCTTGTATTGTTCATTCTACGAAATCCTTAAGAGTGTCGAGTTCTCTTCCTCTTTCTTTACTTGTGACCTAAATCCTATCAATATCATTATGTAAGGCCTTGTGCGTCCTCATCAATTTTGTTGTGAGTTGGTCTGCCTGAGTTCCATTTTTTTCTACTCTAAGAAATAGAGCATTTTATAGTGATGACAGCCCATGTATTTATTACTTTGATTAGAATCTTGTGGCTTATTTGGTTTCTGGAATTGTTTTTTTTTTCTCTGAGGTACTCCTTTCTTAAAATTGTTTGTCGGTGTTCACTTGATATATTTCCAGGTATCTATAGTTTTTCCTTTTCTGAAAGCAGTCTGATGCTGTTCTATTCCTTCAGTTGTTGTTGTTGTTGTTGTTGTTGTTGTTGTTGTTGTTGTTCTTCTTCTTCTTCTTCTTCTTCTTCTTCTTCTTCTTCTTCTTCTTCTTCTTCTTCTTCTTCTTCTTCTTCTCAGTCCTTTGTCAAATATTTCCCTCGAGACCTGAAGTAAATGAAAGTTTTTTTTCTCACGATGATATTGAACATATTTTAGACTGAAATATTTTTTTCTAACTCTGCAATCTGTGCTTATTCGCACGATCATTTAAATTTATTATTACTATGATTATGATTTATTTGATCTTTTTTAATCCTTGCGAGTTTTAGCACTTGCTAACACTGGTGATCTTTCGCTAGAATCTGAGTGACAGCATGTCTTCTCTGGTGTACGGAACTGTTCTTAGTATTTTAGCCGCTCTTAGTAATGCTGCAGTCTGGATTGATTCAAGTCTCTCAATGATTTCCAGTTTTTATTGTCCCTTCTTCAGGCTCATAAGGACCGTTCTGAGCCCACAACTACTTTTGGTATTTACTTAACTCCCATGTTTCAAACATTTTGTTGTTCACTGGCAAGAACTAAGAACTTTTCTAATTTTTCTCTTTTTTTTATTTTCACAATGGACTGCTGGAATGTCAAAACGCATAAGATGCTAAATTTTCTCTTTTTTTGGTTTTGGTTTATTAACACAAGATCAGTTCTTCTGACCGGGATTATGTTCTCTATCTGTCTCAAATTCTCTGAGAATTTTATGGGTTTCATTTTCTAGGATTCATTCAGGGTTGTGCATATACCACTTGAAGAAATTTTTGGCGTGCAAAATTTAATAATTGTTATAAAAAGTCCTACAGACTTAATCATGATGGACTAAAAATATACAACCAAAAAAGTGATAAGTTAGCTGATCGGTTGCGCCTTTGCTCAAAAGAGCTAAATCGATTAAATATCGTGTATACGAATAAAAAGGAAATATGTATGATAAGGGGTGTAAGTAAAAATATTATATTAAAAACTATACCAAAATAATATCAATTCCTAGCTGGCAGGCACTCTGTTTAGTAATTTACAAAGCTCTTTGCTTCGATGTGGCACAAGGCCGAACGAATGGGGCGCCTAATGGGACTCGAACTCACTCGTGTAGGTTTGCTAGTCAAGTTTGCTAACCGTTACACCACCAAAGGTGCCCTGGCAGTCCTTCTGTTTACATAAAGACAGTCTGCTTAATAAGATATGGATAGTTTCCAATACCTTCAAATAAAATGAAAAGTTTGAATTACTCAGAACTGAAAAAAAGAACCGACGGATAATCTTAGAAATACATACAAGTCTTCCAGATCAGAACACTTGATAAATAATCGTAACTGTGCTGAGAAGTTTGTGTGAACTTTTTCTCGGTTCTAAGTAAGCTGCGCTCTTCCTTTCATGTGTATATCATTTTTTTAAAAAGATAATTAGGTTTTAACTTATTCGAGTACACCCTTTATTCTTGAAACTTTCGTTTTGATATCTGTTATCTGTGCTGCTACTTGCCTTTCGATACATTTTACAGCAAAGAATTAAAGACAATGTTTCCCCTTTTTTCATTTTTTTTACCGTAGAACCCTAAATTCAAGAGCCTCGAGAAGAGAACAAGTCGTTATATCCCGACTGTGCATTGGTCATTCAAGGCTTACTCACGCTTTCATACTGAAACAGGAACCACAACCACAGTGTTTAAAGTGTCAGACAACTTGCACGGTTAAACACATTCTTATAGAAAGCAGAGCTTTCGCTGTCATCAGAAAGCGATTTTCCAAAGTGACTAGTTTGACCGAATTGTTCGAAAACATCAAAATAGATGACTCTCTGTCCTTCTTGTGAGAAACGGGGTTGTACGAAAAAATATGACGAATTAAAACTGATTAATCATGTGCAAACAAGTGAAATCCTGCTTATAGAAAATTTTACCTACTAAGTATTCATTGGTTAAATGTATATACATATAGACGGAATTTGGCGATAAATAACCTACAAAGGTTGATATGTCATAAAACCCAACCCACCAACCAACCTAAATTCAAATGAAGATTACAGCATTCCAACTTTAAACATGTTCATTTGATAATAATCTCCAATTAAATGAGCAAATTATTAATAGTTAGGCTTAAAGATATCGGACTTTCGGTTTTAGCGTCTTTCAGTCAATATTCAAAGTTATTCATTTTATTTACATTTCTGGCCAGACTGAGATAATTGCTCCATCATATACATAAGCTTGAAAAGAGTTTAATTCTGATCTTTTGGGATGACATTTCTCTTGGTTTGTTTTTGTTCTATTTTTGGTTTTTCCAATTTTTGTTCCCGTCTCTTTTTTTTCAAGTTTTAGACGTAGGATTCGAAATTCCGAGGAAGATTACGACACATCCCCTTTAGTCATATTCATTTGTTAATAAACAGTGAGACAAACTGAAAATATTAGTGATATTAAGCCTTAATGTTACAGAATTTACCGTTTTAGCGTCGTTATTATTCTTAAAGTCGATATATTGAGTAATTCATCTTATTTATAATGTTGGTCATACAACTATTCTTTCTTTATCATATATTTAAGCTTGGCCGAAGTTCCTTTTTATTCTTTTTAGGCTGACATTCCTTTTTGATTTATATTTTCCTTCACATTATCATTATTATTTTACTTCTCGTGAGTTTTTTTTACGCCAGTATTAGCTGGTGGTCTTCCGCTAGAGGCTGATTGACAGCAAGTCTCTACAAGTTTACAGGTCTTTTTAGAGCATTCAAGCTGATCCTAATAATCCTGTGGTCTTAATAGTCTCGATTCTTCCTCTTATTTCCTGTTCTTTCAGTCTGTTTTTCCAGGCCTTTTGGGACCGTTCCAAAAGCCCCAACATCAACTCGTATCACTGTTACGCTCATGTTCCACAAATATTATTATTAAAAAAAAAAATTAACATGCCAGACTATTCTCGCGTAAGGCAAGTTATAGGAGTATCGCCCCCACGACCAAACTATGTTAAAAGTGGAATGATCTATCTCTCTCTATTTATATATATACATATATATACATATAAACATATATATATATATATAGAGAGAGAGAGAGAGACAGACAGACAGGCAGGCAGAGAAAGAAAGAAAGAGACAGAGAAAGGAAGAAAGAGGCAGAGAAAGGAAGAAAGAGACAAAGAAAGAAAGAGATGAAGAGACAGACTTTAGGTCCATTGAAAGCAAATCTCCTCAGCTATATTTTTATTATACATAATTTAACTGAGTACACAATAGTTTAAAACTCAACATTATCTTAAACAGGATCTTAAAATCACATACATTTTTAAGTAAGATCGAGAGGGTTGTTTATATATGTCCTTTGACGGAAAAGTCGACATTTGAATGGATATGATTAATCGATTATAATTCTTTAAGACGAAAATTTGAGAAGAACCCAAGAAACAGTTACGAGAAACTTTCAGAAGGGCAAAGATCATCGACATATATCATACGAAAAGCGATACACAGGTTTTAAAAAGATACACAAGTAATAGAACTGTTCCGCTGAACAATCGATTGATTGAGAATATTCGTTTCGAGTGTCACTATATAATTAGAGTAAGCATTGTTTTTTTTAATATCTATTTATTATCTACTTTGAATTATTCCGTCTGTTACATGACTCATCATGGAATTGTGTTATGTTATATTTCTTTTCCTCAGAAAGAAAATGCTGAAGTTTATCTAAAACCCATTAGGAAACAAGAAATTATTTTGACTTACGGAGCTGACATTCCTATGGGAAACGGTTATGGCTGAAGAAAATGGAAATCGGTGACCAGAGTTCAAAACCTAGATGGAACTTCATGTGTTTCACTTCATGCCTTTGAGTTATGGTAAACGAGTCACACAATCCGGGTGTTTTTTGGACTTGTTTAGGCTAGCAATGTAGTTGAAGGAAATCTCTGAATTCGAACTAGATTTATTCCGCCTAATATTGACCTTGTATTACGTCATACTCATGAGTGATTATTTGCTTGTTTTTCTTATTTAATGACCTATCAACCTTCTTTAGTTAAATTTTTTTTTCATCATACAACGCGTGGAAGCACGTGCGATACCCTAGCCTCATCAGCCGCCAACCAGGGCGATAACACAGTTTCGGTAGCTCCAGGCTTTAGTTATTTAATGTCAAATCCATCATTCTAGAAGACGAGTAGCGGTGTGATGTAACCCCTAGCTGTGAGGATAAGTGGGGTTCATACCTATCCCAAGGGTATTTGTCCGAAAGTGAACGTAATAGCGCGACTGGATTTCGAACTAACTACGATTCCGCGGTCCAGCTCTTTAACCATTACAGCACGAGGACACCCCTATTCATGATCGAGGGTTTGGGTATATATATATATTCATGTGATGCAGTGCTGATTGATGATGTTTTGTTTATCTGATATCGAATACGTCCGGAAAGTAGACCATGGAGAGATCGGGTCATTCAGTTTTGCCTTTGCAGTCAGTCTAGAGCAAGGAAAAATCTGAATTCAAACTAATTGAACTCCGTTTAAAAAAAACCTTACGTCACATTCTACTCCTGGTGGAGGAGTTAGTTAAATACATACTTTGTATAACCATATATAGACCAGCACAAAGACGTGATACAATGTTTATTGTTGTAGGAAATGGATAATTTGACCCGAGTTTAAAAAAAAACCTGGACGTGGCTGTTAGCATTTCACATAGCACTGATACTCATGGGACAGGTATGAATCCAAATATTCCCCTTCAACGATAAGTAAACCGCTGGGCATTCTTGGACGTTTAACCCTGGTATAACATCTGGTCTAAGAGAATGAAATTTCACAATTCGAATCTGTTAAAGTTTACTTTAGTACTGACCTTGTGTCATATCTTGATCAAGTGGAGTTGTGTAAATTCGCCGAGACGAACACATTGAATAGAAAGCAAAGAGAGAAGGAAAATGTAGTGCTGATTTCTTAGAGATCACCAAAGTTAAGTCACCACGTGTGTGTTTTGTACTTAAAGGGGAGTCTAATTAATTAGATCCTATTGATAGCTTCCTAAGTCATATTTGGTTTTGTTCCTTTGTTTAAAGCCATATCAACCTTCGTGAGTTATTTAAAGCTAAAGTGATGATTCCAGCAGAGAACAGTAGTTATATGATTCAAACCATAGCTTGGATGGATGTGCGGTCCATTTCTTACCTTTCTCATTGATATTAATCCACACTAAATGTAATGATGCGACTTCATTTTGAACTTTCTTACGACGATGCCAGTCCTGTTCGTTAGCCACGACACAACCGGGACTCAATTACTTTAGAAAATCCCGGATTTTTTGAAGGGATAGAATGATCAGGACAAATTACAAGTAAACGTTACAAAGATTATATTTTCCCGAAGGAGAAAGATGGATAATCATTTCGTGTGTGCATCACGCAGTAAATGAAATATGGGAAAGCCTTTTTTTAAGTAATAATATTTGTAAAAAAAAAAAAAAAGAAAATTAAAAAAAAGGAAATAAAGAAACAAAAAAAAAGTGCCAATGTTAAAAGAGGAGTGTTAACATTACCAGCATGAATGTAACATGCATTTCCCATCTTTGGAGATTTGAGACGAGCGAAGTTAATTATGATTGAGTGAACTCGATATATTCGATCACGTCTTGTGAGCTTTTTATTCACCCAAGCGATGTTTTCTTCTTATTTTTCACTCTTCCATTCTCAGCTCTATCTGCATCAGTACAATAGGCACGTTTCTCCATTCGGTTAAGTGTATTAACAGACTTCCCTTTTCCAGAATGAACTTGGTCATACACACTCTCACTGCCAGAAGTGCTTCTCCACAACCCCGTCTCTATCGAAAGAAATGGCATTAGAGAAAAAAAAATTAATTATTGTTGATGATTTTAGTGGGGTTGTTTGTCTTATTTTAGCACATTATATTAACTCTTTTAATTTCGAAAAGAATCAATATAAATAGTACGTAATTCGAGGATGCATTTACATATAACAACTTATTTATAGTAATATCTCGTTTTCACCCATCATTTAATGACACACGCATTCGAACGACACGTTTGCATGATATGATAGCAAGACTATTCACGGAGATTAGTTTGGGGCAACAATTCCTTTTGTGTATTTTTGGGTGTC
Source organism: Sepioteuthis lessoniana (assembly GCA_963585895.1). Lineage (NCBI taxonomy): Eukaryota > Metazoa > Mollusca > Cephalopoda > Myopsida > Loliginidae > Sepioteuthis > Sepioteuthis lessoniana. Next base: position 247,490 of record CAUZXS010000972.1, read on the forward strand.
TTTATGTGTATGTCTAATTCAAATTATGCACGCACACACACAAACGCGCGCACGGGCAAACACACACACACACACACACACACACACACACACACACACACACACACACACACACACACACACACACACACACACATATATATATATATATATATATATTTAATTTGAATTATGGCGTTCAGCTTATATATATATATATATAAAATATACATATATATATATATATATATGTATATATATATATAAGTTGAGATGTATATATATATATATATATTTAATTTGAATTACACCGTTCAGCTTATATATATATATATATATATATATAAGCTGAACGGTGTAATTCAAATTAAATATATATATATATATATATATATATATATATATATATATATATATATACATCTCAACTTATATATATATATATACATATATATATATATATAAGTTGAGTTGCATATATATGCATGTATATATATATAAATATATATATATATATAGATTTCGCCTTAAATATAATCATCCCTATTATCAAGACGTGTTGGTAATAGAAATTCCCTTGAATCTCTCTCTCTCTCTCTCTCTCTCTCTCTCTCTCTCTCTCTTTGTCTAAGCGGGTTCTTTAGACTGCATCCACTGATGTAGGTAAGTCCTGGCTGGTCGGCAAACACCAGTGTATCCACAGGAGAACATCGCTTTTACGTCCGTCCTTACTTCTCAAGAAGTACCCAGGTCTATTTACGCAAAACACCAGGTTTATATATATATATATATATATATATATATATATATATATATATATATATATATATATATATATATATAGGGTAGAGTGTTCGCAAATGGCTTGGGATATCGGGGTTCAATCCCAAGTCAAATCATACCAAAGACTTAAAAAATGGTACTTGATACCTCCTTGCAGGTCAGCTAACGCCGGTGTGTCCATGTGAAGGAGTCAACGGGAGAACGTCGCTTTTAAGTTCGTCCCTGCTTCTCCCGAAGTACCCAGAAGGTTTTGTTCGCTTTACTTCGTCGGTTTGTGTCATGGGTACAGCTGCTTTTTTGTGTGTGTGGTGCATGCAGGTTTTGTCTAGACCAGCACGTAGTATTCTTATGTACCTGCAATCTACATTTTTCTCCAACCCCTTTTTTAGAGTTCAGATGGTGCAACCATCCAGTACTACTATCAAGTTTACCGCTTGAGAGAAACGTAGTTTTATTTAATCAGAGATATTATATGTAATTATTTACACAAATAGACTTGCCTTATATATATATATATATATATATATATATATATATATATATATATATATATATATATATATATATTGGGTAGAGTGTTCTCCAATGGCCAGGGAAAAGAGAATTCAATCCCTGGTTGAGTCATACCAAAGACTTAAAAAAATGGTACTTAATACCTCCTTGCTTAACCTGCAGCATTATAAGGTACGGATCAAGGGTAAAGTAAAGCCATCCAAACAAAGTTGGAGTGCTCTCCCCAACAACTCAGTTTAGTAGCTATTGAAAAGGGAGCCTTCAGATCACCGTCGACAACGATCGCCAACTTTCCTTTTTACTTTTATATTTATGTCGAAACTAGGGAAGCATTACATTTACTTGTCAACTAAATCATAAAATTTATTACACTATACACAAAACATAGCTTTTCTTTGATATAATCGTGTTTATTTTTTATAAACTATATTTTTGTTTACCCATGGGTTCGACTCCTAGTTAGTTCTTTCCACTTAAAAAAAAAAATTCTCGAAACTGGTTACATTAAATTCCTAATACTCGAAGACTCCAGATACTTACGTTAAAAAGATTATATATATATTTTTTATATTCACAAAATAGTGTCTTAACCCAAAAAAAAACAAACAAAAAAAACCCGGATGAATTAAAAAAAGGAAACAAGATACGGAGAACAACTTACATTATTTGAGGATATTATTAAGAAGTAATAACATAAAATTATATTTTAGAGTTCAGCATGTATCAATTAATAAGAAGACCCTCTATCAGTGTGCACGTGAGTGCGTATATATATATATATATATATATATATATAGATGTGTGTGTGTGTGTGTAGATGCGTAAGTGTGTATATATATATATATATATGTATATGTGTGTGTGGCAGATAGTGTGTGTGTGTATGCGTGTGTGAGTTGGAATTGAACCTGAAACCCAGACACTTATGAGGAAACTAGAAAGGATCTTAATAATATCATAGAGACAATATGAGTATTTCTTATTTAATCAGACATGCTTAAATGAAAGACTACGGTCCAATAACACCAAAAACACACATATGTATATATATATATATATATATATATATATATATATATATATATATATATATATAAATTGTCATCGGCAGACAGACTGTTTCGTTGTATTACAATTCTTCAGTGTGGCTAGACACGTAGGACGCTTGAATCGAACCCCGCCCAACTTTACGTTGGGACTTAGTATCAGACCACTCGGCCAACAAACGTACCACGTCGCAAGGGAATTATAATTTATTATATAGCAACAGCAGCAGCAGCGTTCGTTTGTTTACAATTTATACCCTACCGGATACCAGAGTGCTCAGTTCGTTCGAAGAGATGGAGAGTTGAAGTGAGACAGTAATTTGTATAAACTTTACGAAGTGGCAATTACTCTTTAATAACTATTAATTTGTTGTCATATTGACTGCTCTATTTATTTTGCTATATATATATATATATATATATATATATATATATATATATATATATATATATATATATATATATAATCACTTTTAATAAGAAAAAAATAACAAACAAGCATATCCATCCATCTATCTAACTATCTATCTATTTTATTTCCGGTATAATTTATCGGTTATTGATATGCTGCAGACAGTAGCTGAAACTCTTATTCGTTTTGTACTAACAATGGCAATGTCTCCATTTTCTCCTTTATACCAACTTGGCAAAAAGCCTCGTCTCTATTGTTACAGGGCTTATAATATATTCTTGAGATTTATTCTTTATTTTATAACTTTGCTTGCGCAACGAGAGTGTTTGGAAGAAATCAAACAATTGGTTCTGCTGAGTATTTGAGAAGTTAACGATTCTGCGGTGCCGACTGCATTTCACGAAGAACTGACAGGCGGGGAAGGAATATGGGACTTGACAAGAGAAGAACGAAAGAAAACAGAGAAGTGGCTGTCAGAAAATATTTAACAGAAATTGAAAAAAAATAGTTATACACCGGAGGTTCAAAGAAATATATACATACAAGCATAAATGTATTTTAAAAATTAGATTTGAGTCCACTTATGTTAGACTATATATATATATATATATATATATATATATATATAATTTCGTCTGTATATGTATATTGTACATATACATGTAAATTCCAATATATATGTGATTATTTCTATCTACCTACCTATCTATCTATCTAAAATGTGTGTGTGTATATCTCTTATTCTTTATATCTTCTTGCAAATTTTAGGATAGATATATATGTGTGTTTAAGTATATAGATATATACATATACATATATACGCTTATTATACATGAATATATATATATATATGTGTGTGGGGGGGTGTCTTACTCTGTCTCTACCTGAGTGTTTTTCTACATCTCTGAATCTCTGATGATAACCTAAAATTAAAAGGGTATCTCAACATGCCTGAATTAAGAAAGCATATGCACGATTTCTTTGAATACCTACTAAAACCAACTCTGTCCATCGCTCTCTTTATCTGTTCACACACACACACACACACACACACACACACACACACACACACACACAAGCAAACAAATACACACACTATCTATCTATCTATCTATCTATCTATCTAAAAAAAAAATATAGTAATTTTGTAATGCCACCTCGTTTCAAAAACAGAAGGCTTCAATAGTTTTAGTTAAAGTATCATGGAAGTAATATAACAGTTATATTAGAGTTACAGAAAAAAATAAACTCTGAAAACAAAAGCATTTTGATTACAGTTTATTCTGCAGAAATGATCTTTAAACAAATAGCAGTACTGAGTAAAAAAATACAAGTAAAATTAAACTCTAGATAGAGGGAAAACCCCTAAACATAGTGAAATCATTCAAAGTAAAAAAAATGTTTTCTGATTTCTAATACTTTAGTCTTAGGTTTGATTTAGTCATCATTATCATCATTTCACGCCGATAGCACGGATCTCCCTGACCTTCTCTTGCCACGCATCTCTATCGTCCATCGCTCCCAGTCGGTCTTCCAGACTGAATCCTATACCGACACAGAGCTGTTGTATATAGGTTCTTGTTGGTCGTCCTGCCTTTGTCCTTTCATGTGAAGGGGTCCAAAGGGACACGTCGCTTACAAGTTCACCCCAACTTCTCCAGCAGTGTTCCACATGTCTGGCTCGTCTAATTTGATAGTTTTCGTGATGGGTGGTTGGTGGCGTAACGGCAGTAGCTTTTTGGGGTGCTGCCTCCAGGACTTGTTCAATATCACTTGCTGCGTTCTTGTGTAATTGCCGTCAAATTTTTTCTCCATACGTTTTGTTATTGTCCATGTAGTGCATCCATATAGCAGTATCGACACGACTGCTGCTTGAAAGAAAAAACTGCGCTTTATTTTATCGGTCAGGTCTGACGTCCATATGACCGATAGACAATTCATAGCTGTCCATGCCTTTGCTAGTCGCGTGTCAATGTCTGTCTCCATTGATGAGAAGTGTATCAAAATTCATGACTTCATACTTAGTTACAACATTAAAGTTTAACGGGCAAATATAGTTCATAATGAAATCGCCAATTATCCCAGATATATTTAATCCGCAATAATGTCATAAATGCCTTGCATTTGCCTGGAAATGGGTGTAATGGCAACTATCGGCTGACTCCATACTTCCCAGAGATACCAAACTGGAACCTCGGAAGCGAATCCAGTTTAATTTTATACCCAGACTAACTCTTTTTTATCAACCTTATCAAATGTCAAATCAAGCATGAAGCAACATTACTTTTTTTTCAATACACATCATGTTTTATGGTTGATTTTAAGGCATGATCGGGTCAGTGGTCTAATTAGTAGAGTGTTCGCCAATGGTCCGGGAGACCTGGGTTCAATCCAAGCTCGAGTCATACCAAGACTCAAAAAACGGTTCTCGATGCCATCTTGCGTAACACTCAGCATTATAAGGTAGGGATTGAGGGTAAAGTGGAGAAATCGAGGGAAAGGAGAAGCACCCTTCCCTATGAGTCGGTTTAGTAGCTATCGGGTTAGTCTCGACTAAGGTCGTCAACTTTACATTTATAAGGTGTGATAACCCTTTTTACATTATTTAATAAACGAAGTCAGTGATCCTTTAAGCAATTACATAGTTTTCAATCTCGAAATAATATGAATAATATGAATAAACAATTAAGTCTTCAAGAAACTATTCTTAATCCTAATTATTTCTACACTATTTTATCGTTAGAAATTCGTATTCCTGTTTAATAATAATAATAATAATAATAATAATAATCATTTGTTTGCATAGTCACACGGTTTTAATTAACTTTTCCGATTTAATAACAATTCAAATTTAAATAAACCTTTGAGTATCTGAGAATTAATTTTTATTTATTGCGGACTTTTTGTCCTCATCTTGGTAGTTTTTTGTGTTGTGCTGTTTCGGGTACGGACCCGACTATGGAAGACCTGATAAGGATTTATAAGACCAAAAAATCCATCCTTCGGGGCCCGTGGCGCAGCGGATAGAGGCGTTGAGTCTCTACGGTTCCAGGTGAGCATTGTCAGAAGATAGCGGTTTCAAATCCTTCCCAAGCCGGCCAGAGGTTTACTTGGTCAAAAACGTGGTGCGATAGACAACAACTATTGAAGGCAGTAACTACTGGAGATACGGTTGCAAGACTCATCATTCTTATCCGAGGTCGCGGTAAAATCCCCTGAAGAATGCCAGAGGTGAAATTTGGTCGAAACATAGTGAAAGAAGAAACAGCACAAAAAAACTACCAAAATGAGGACAAAAAGTCCACAATAAATAAAAATTAATTCTCAGATTAAGAAGCCTCATCTCAAAATGATTCCAATTAAAAGACAATTACAAACCTTTGAGTAGTTTAACAGAGTTTTCGTGTTCGTCAAATTGTTACCACCGCGGCGTCACAATGTCCCTTTAGTCCAGCAATGTATTTTTTCAAGTATTCTTACCAAATGCTAATAACTTTTAAACAGATCTATTCAACTCACAATTAGGAGCCTAAGAGGTACAACCTGTACCATTGCAGGAATAAAGGGACATTGTGACGCCGCGGTGGTAACAATTTGACGAACACTAAAACTCTGTTAAACTACTCAAAGGTTTATTTACAACGAGGAAGCAAGTAGTTACCGAGAGAAAGAAAGACAGCAACATATCATAGTGAGAAAGAGAGAGAGCAGACACAGAACTTGGATTTTTCCTGGTTCTGACATGCGTGACCGCTGGGTCTGACGCCTCCTTTGGAGCGCCCCCAGAATTTGTGACTCGTAAACTTTCGTCTCCTTACATCTTCGTCACTGGTGTTCAACTGACGTCTTTACCTTATCACTACTTGCCGACAACTCTCAAAAGGACAAGAGTCGTCCTGTCACTTCCGCCTATCCTTGGTGGGAAGGACATACGCTTCCCCTCGCTTCTGTGCTTGCGTACATGAATTTCGGACCTCCAGTTTTTCTTAGTTTTTTTTTAACTTCAAGAGTCTCGGTCTGGCTATTCAGAGACTGTCTCATTTATTATTATTATTCATTCATTCAATTTTTATTTTCCATGAGACGTTCAAATATGTTAAACTACCGTGATCTGAGTGCATTCAAAGTACAGTAACTGAAGCTTCAGTATCCAGTAGAGTTTAGTTTCCGAATCAAGATACTTCATTTTGGAAAAGCTCTTGTAGATATTGTTCAGAAGAACTTATGTCTAAGGGGAGAGTTTGGTGGGGTTTAGTTTCTTTTGTTTAACGGACTATCAGTCTTAAGGCCAAGCCATTTTTGGACGAGAATATTAGTGGTACTTTTTAACTCAGGGTTGGGGTATTAAGGACTTCCATAACTTTCACACAGGCATTTCCCAGAAATTGAACTCGATAGCATGGAACTCATTTATTAAAAGGTCGCAGTCCAGTACTTTTCCCATGGAAACGTTCCCCTAACAGGATAAAAGAAAAATTATTAAACGAAAGAATTTGGAACCTAAATGCAACCTAGCTCCAGTATCATTTACCACTTGACTTTTTAAGTTATATAACACATAAGTTTAAGTCTAAGTAAGATAATAATACGAAAGTGACCGAAGTGTTGTGGTTAACATGTTGGACTGCAACATCATTTTCGGACTAAAACCCTCTGGAAATTTATGAAACCCTCATCTTCCCACACACTAGCTATGGGTTAATTCATACCACTGTTGTCCTTTTAAAAGAATGATTTTGGCATTGAATAATCCATGAAACATGGTATGTCATTAAACAAATAAACCAAAGTCAGCCATACCCACATATATTAGTAGGGGAATGTTATGCCTATCATTCATCGGACTTCTCATTGCTAGAGAAATAGGAAGATGATTCTTGAATTCAAAATTGTATATCACACACACAGACACACACACACACACACACACACACATATATATATATATATATATATATATATATATATATATATATATATATATATATATATTATAATAGTGTTCGTTGTCAGTAAATCCAAATTTCGGATTGTATTTTTCGATTTTCGATTCATTTCATTTTGTTATCTGCCGGATGATTACTGTTTTGTAAAAACTTCATGAAACTCTGGGGTTGCAGAAAACTTCTTTGGCATTAAATATATAAATCTAATATATATTTCGTTATCTGCCTTATTGTTGTTGTTTGAGAAACTTCATAAAAAGCTAAGGTCACGGAAAAACTTCCATAGTATTAGGTATATAAAATCTATATATATTATATATTCTTTTATTATTATAGTATAATATAATAAATTAATATAATAATAAAATAGATATTATTATTATATAATAGGTCTCTCACAGATATTGAGCACTCTCCAAATTATATCACACTTGGTTAGGAACAAACCCACAAAATGAATTAGTGACAACCAACACTGTTACAATATATATATATATATATATATATATATATATATATATATACGAGGTGCAGACGATAACAGAATTTTCGTATGGGGACTTTTATTGATAATACACATATGAAACTCTGGGCCCCTTTAAAGTAATCTCTTCCGGCTGCAATGCACTTGTTGTACCGTTCCAACAACTTCTGGAAGGCCCTATGGAATTCCTCTTGTGTGAGCGTGTCAATGACCTTCGTCATAGCCTCTTTCATCTCCTCAATTGTCTCATAACGACAGCCTCTGTGTCTAGGGAATAACCAAAAGTCACAGGGTCAGGACAATAGGGAGGGTGAGAAACTGTGTTGATTACTATCTTGGTCAAATTGTCTGTGACAAGGATGGCGTTGTAGACTGGTGTATTGTCCTGGTAGAAATGACACTGGACCGATTTGATGAGTGTTGGCCTCTTCCGACGGAATCTTATCCTGAAATCCCTCAAAACCTCAACATAGTAACCCTAGCCCTAACCCTTTAGCCTATCAACTCTGGTGTATTGACTTCCTTACTCCCTCCACATCTGTCATAATCCCTCACAGACACCCTGCCTTCCTTGAATCTCTTATGCCACTCAAAAACTGAAGCTAAGTACTAAGTCACACACACACACACACACACACACACACACACACACACACACACATATATATATATATATATATATATATATATATATATATATATATATCGGTGTATGTGTGAGTATGTGTGTGGTGACTGCAATATTTTGACTGATAAAATCTTTCCTTACCAACCAAAGTTCTACTGAACACCCTGATTAATAAATAATTTAACTTGAGAAATGTATACTTGATGCGTAAGATGATAACGTAGTAAGACATCTGTACGTTTTTTAATTATAGTGAGATACGCTTGTACGAGTAATGAGTTGAGTGTTCGTGAATGGTCTGGGAAACCGGGGTTCAATTCCAGGTCGAGTCATACCAAAGACAAAAAAAAAAAGGTTACTTGACGTTGCCTTGCTTAGTACTCAGCGTTATAGGGTTTGGATCAAGGGTAAAGTGGAGCAATTCTGGGAATGGAGTAACGCCCTCCCCTATACCTCAGTGTAGTAGCTATTGAAAAAGGAGCCTTTGGGTCACCCTCGACTAAAGTCGCCAACTTTACTTACATCATCTAAGCCTTTTCCCATCAAAGGCTGTAAATAAGTTTGCAGTGCTATCTTGAGTTTTTCTTCTCCATTTTTGACTTTAGTATTAAAATATTTTGTTATTAATTTCTATAATACAACACAAACACGCACACACATGTTATATATTATGGCATATTGAAGAGGCATGCCCCTTTTCTTTGATATAAAAATCTGACTCTCTTTATTACTCCTCGAAGGGTCCAAAATTGTGAATGCAAAAGAGAGAGAGAGAGAGAGAGAGGAAGACGTAGGACGCAGACTCAGACTGGCAGAGGACTGCTACATTGACTCTTTCGTAACCCACGTTATGATTCCCTGTTCAGGTTCTTAAATCCTTTCTTCTTTGACGACCGTCGACTCTCTGTAACTCGTAACTCTCGTGAATGCCGCAGTACCTTTGTATGTATATTTTCATAACGCCACTCGTTCTTTCGGCATGTGATACACGTGATCTGCTTACACCCACGTATTGCATGTTTTCCGGTAATCATTTGTTTACACTGATGGAACATCCTGTCCCAGAAATCCCTTGACAGTTAGTCAAACGTCAATACACAACACACACACACACACACACACATATATATATATGTAATTTTTAATCTGTATCTTATATCATACTTGGACAGTCAATAAATGAGATGAATGATGACTTGGGAATCGGTAATAGGAACCTCTACAGTTGTTCCATTAGTAAGTAATTCATCATGGTTCCTTTAATGTTCCAGAAGACTGTCAGTGTGACCTTATTTACAGACTATTAAATCGTTTCCTCTTTAATTACTGTTTTTTGACTCGGGCTCTTGGCTTCTGCGCGGAGTTTTTGTACAAATTGCACAGAAACACTCTCAGCTGTTATCGGCACTGCTAATGCTTTCCAATGAGTACATTCTCCGTTGTTTTCTAAGCTGGAAAATTTGCAAAGTATATGAAGGACAAATGAAATTCAGTTGTAGCACTCTTGTCTCCCTTTCACAAAGTCATATGACTGTAACTTTTATGACAAAAGATATATATATATAAAGATGTTAAGCAAAAACGACAGATGGGGAGGGTTAAATCAGTTTGGAATATAAGTGAAACGGTGCGAGAAGACTCGAAACATAACTGAATACAAAGTTTAAGAATTTGTTATCTTTATTAATATACTGAATGTTTTGGTGGTTTCTAAATATTCAAAAAAATCTGTCATACTATCGAAGCAAAAATTTAGTGTTTTCCTTTTTATTTTTATTAGTATATATTGGACCCCAACTAAAATATTATTATTATAATTTTTCTCTTCTGAGTGTTTTTCTCTCCAGCGTTAATTGATGGAGTTTGAGAGACAGCAAGTTTAGTCAAGTCTCCGGGATTCATCTCAGTATTCTGGTCGACGTTAATAATATTGTGTAACGCTACCGGCGCGAAACTGAAAGTTGTAACAACGCAAATTAAAACCTACTCTGTTTGTTTCAAAATACGAACGTTTATTTGGGTCTGCAACATTTACAGCAGTCGTCAAAAAGAGGGAGATAAAATGAAAGAATTGCTCCAGCCCCTTAGATATACAGATAGAATGTGAGAGAGATTGGTCCTTTCTCCGCTGATCGGCTGTCTCTCAGCTCCATTTACTTCTAGTCCTTCTGCCTACCGACTGACTGACGGCAACTTTTAATCTTTTTCTTATATATGTTCTATCTATTCTCTTAACTAATGCTTTAATCACAAGTAATCTCTTATACTTTTTGGTAACACGACAATGCTACGTTAAGCTGATATCTATCTAAATGTTTACCTTCATATAGTTTGTTTACAGCTATATCTAAAACAAACTACTTTGGCAAGAGTCAAAAGTGTACGCAAAACAAGGTGTATACAAGTCCTGACTTATCTAAATGGAAAATCTGCTAGTACGAACTCCAAGAAAACAATTTATCACTAAAATAATTAATTATAATCCCTTGTAAATTACAGTTGTCCTCTGGATGTTTTTTGTTTATCCTCTTATTTACAAGTCTACCAGTTCGTTTACCAATTCTTTGGGGATTCTTCGAAGTGCACATATTTCAACTAGTATTACCGACACTTTCATATTCTATCGTTTTTTTTTAGTAAAAAAAAAAGTAAAGTTGGTGATAATAGTCAAGGGCAACCAGAAGGCTCCCTTTTCCATAGCTACTACACCGAGGTGTAGAAGAGGGCGCTACTCCATTCTCTGAATTGCCCCACTTTACCCTCGATACGTACCTTATATTACCGAGTGTTAAGCAAGGGGGTATCAAGTACCATTTTTAAATACTTTGGTATGACGCAACCTGGGACTGAACCCAGTCTCCCGGACCATTGGCAAACACTCTATCCACTAGGCCAATGAGCCGGTTGATTTTTTTTTAGTACTCTAGCAATTATCATTAATATTATTATTTTTAGTTAGTTAATATAGTAATGTTGCTTTGAATATTTGGAACTATATTATTTTATGCGTATTTTTAGCTGTACAAATATATGAAACCATATAATTGTGGCAGTTGTTAGTACAATACAGGAATGCTTGCAATCGTATATCTCATTGAATATTAATATCTTATAACTGAGGAAATTATTTGTTACTTGAACTTATAATTATCTAGTGATGACTATTATTACCATTTGAAATTATATAACTGCTACCGAAATTGACAGATTTCGTCTCGAAATAACGTAACAAGAGATAACTTGTCGTAAACCAACCAATCAACCAGAAATTTCTAAGTAAAAAAAAAAAAATGTCTTATCTACGCAAAGGTAGACTCATATCTGGACTGTAAATATTTCCCAATGGTTTAAGGATCTAGAACAGACATGATCAATCCTTTTTCAAGAAACGGGTTACATTGAACATAGTGGAGTTGCCTGTGGTGTAATTGTTATTGTAGAAGAAAATGTACACGGCAACATGAGTTCAAATCCTGGACAAGGCTAATTGTATTTCGCATAGCACTTGTACACTTGGGAAAGGTATGAGTCCAGTTATTCTCACTCTAGATATAGGTTAAGAGCAGGGCTGACTGGGATATTTATCCTAGGTTAGGCAACCAGTGTAGAAGAAGGAAAACTCTGAATTCAAACCTGTTAAACTCCGTTTAAGAATTGACCTTGAGTCATATCGTGCCCGTTGGGAGGGGGTTGGTAAATACTTACATTTAACAAAACTTCTCATCTAACAGGCAGCACAACTTAAAAGAAATTCAAGGTAGTTATGTTTTAAATGTACCGCAACCGTTTTCACTAAAGAAGACACTATGCATAAGTATTTGCTTCAGAAGAAAGGAAAAGTTGATTTCTTTTTTTCTTCGGTAAAAATATCTTGGACTCTCAAGTATATCATTCAGAAACCATATTTACCAAACCTTCCGCTCGGGCAGGATATGATACAAAGTCAATTTTTAACACTGGACAACTGTTTTGACCTTATGAGATTTCATCAGCAGTGTATATCGTGATCTCTCCCACTAGAGATCGAAATAACGACCACAGAATGTAGAACAGAAACTCTACCACTGAGCCGTCAATCAATATAGCACACAAGTGACCTCAAATTAACCGTGTATACCGTGATTTCCAGTGGGAGAGCTCACTGTATACACTGCTGATAAGATCCTATTTACCAACCCCTCCGCTCGAGCAAGATATGACACAAGGTCAATTTTTTTAAGAGGAGTTTAACAGGTTTGAATTCAGAGTTTTCCTTCTCCTAGACTAGTTGCCTCAAAAAGGCTGAAGAACCTAGTCTTCCCTACTATTTACTCATAGCTGGAGGTAGGATTATTGGATTCATACCTTTCCCAAGGGTATTAGTGCTATGTGAAATGTAATTAGTCTCGTTCAGTATGTCATTCAGAAACTAATGCAGGCTGAGATCTGTCCATGATTGATCTAGAGCTTTTGGGCATATATCTGATCTCCATTGAATCTAAGAAATATCTGATATATTTTAATGTTCATATTTTAAATTGTGCATTATAGAATACCCTGTGCGAGTTTTATGATGACGCTATTAAAAGTTAATTATTGCTGAAAAAAAATCACCAATAAAATCATAGAGTCTATACAAGCGGTCACGATCAGAAATCCATCCTTGATGTATCGTCACGAAATCAATACCTGGAATTAATTTTTTAAGCCACTGAATTCTGGTCTTTACTCATTACACTTTTATTACAATATATCAATAATATTTCTTATAGGACGAGACGGATATTTTTGTCTGAAAAATAGGTATTTTGAACTTAATCTCATCACGAATATCAAACGTATAAAAACTTGCCTTATTCTGTTTCTAGATTTCTTTCGACGCCATATTTGTAACCAGACTTAGAAGAGTTACTTAAATGATAGATTTAAATCCTAAATAGAGTGTACACATTCAATTCGTGATAAAAATCTTTTACATAGAGTTCAGAATGAAATGCTAAGAAAGAATCAAAACAAAGCAAAATACTTAAAAATATAATAGTTGGTGTACCAATAAAAATATCTCTTATATCACCAGTCACATGACAAGTTTAAGTTTTTTGCCTGCGTGTGTGTGTGTGTGTGTGTGTGTGTAAATTCCTGTGTATCTTATATCTAAATTATCATAAGGTTTTCAGTGCAGTCAGTATTAATGCAATTAATAAACTATCAGTAGATATTTCCCGTGGCGTAAATGACAATGTGTTGAAGCGAATTCGAACATCGATCGCACTAACACATTTATTTTCGGACTTACACAGAACCGATGATTGTTGAGAGGTTAGAAAAAAGAAAAAGAAAATAAATAAAATGAAATGAATTCAAAAAATGTAGAAATACCCAGAAGCTTTTAACAGGAAGTAGGAGCGGTGAATACCCAAAGAAATGATTGTCCCAACGTAAAAGAGAAATTCTATCTCACTTCAGCTTTACTTTTGATATTAGACAGATCTTCCGACCCTCTACTGCTAGCAGGCAGCGCACGTGTCTGTTCAATCTCGAACTTGGTGTTGGATCCTGTCTCCTCTAGCAGCAGCCTATATCATAAACTCTAACTGCACTCATCACCCACAACAAAAAACGTTGACTTTTGTCTTACAACCACTGAAAACGACTAGAATATTTCAGTGCCTAGTTTGGAGATGCAACTGTTTGTCTAATGGTCCAAGAAGATATGTCCTCGCTGAAGAGTAGCCGTATGAAACCAAAAAAATAAAATTTAAATTTAAAAAGTATCTTCGTCTTTTTTCTTTTTCCTTTCCGTAATTCTTTTGCAGCATTCTCAGACAAAGAAGTCGCCTAAAAATTTTATGGGTTAAGAAGAAAACAAACTGCGTCAGGTATTTAAACTCAAATACACACAACATACGAAACCAAGAACGAAACGAATAACCAATCAAATCCTCCGGTTTCCCGTAACTGTAAGTTTTTGTTCGTTGGTCGGTACTGGTGTGTCGATGTGTTTGAGTGCATAAGTCAACGTCGCTTATAACCTGTACTGACTTCGTCTGCCGTACATAACATGTCTTGTACGTTTTACTGGCATGGTTTGGAAGATAGGAGATAATTCGTTGTCCAGGCCCTGTTTTGTGTGGTGCTGCTTCCAGAATCTGTTCAAAACAGCATTCATCATTCTTGTGTAGATCCCAGCAAGCTTTTTCTCTAAGTGTTTCGTTTAAGACCCAGTTGAGCAACCATACAATTCTTCTGACACGAAGAGAGCTTGAAAGAATTCTCATGTTATTTGATCAGAGTGTTCATATTTCCATATTATCGGTATATGCTTTACAGACATCAATATTTCATTCCAGAAGAAAAAGATGGTGCCATTTATATTATCTTTAAATAAGTTCGTTGCCCTCATGTTTCAGTGCGAAGTGGTACGTATTTTTTTTCTAATACGAATAAAATAGTACGTATTATTCCACAAATGTTTGATGAGCATTGCCTTTAAAAGCAATGGACATTTGAAAAAAATCCCTGCAGTATAAATAAATTCTCGCACTCATTCTTCACAAAAGGTCAATAAAATGATTGCCAAACCAGAGGGAAAACTATGAATCGTTTCTTTGAAAATTCTACCAAGTCAGACATTTTGGTTTCTCGCCGGCTGTCGACAAAATAAAAGCCCATTTATATACTTCCCCCAACAGAATGTGCTTTATTTTCAACTGAAAGTGTTTGATACTATTCATGCTAATAGATTTATATAATGTTATGACTATCAGAGAACGACAACGTCAGAGTACAACAACCGCTAAAGATATATCCTTGTAAAATCAATCATTACTTACCCTTCGAAAATACAAAAGAAGAGGAATGTAATTATATATATATATATATATATATATATATATATATATATATATATATATTCAAAAAGATTTGGTTGAATAAAATTGAATCCTTGTTATTTTGACCTTTTTTTTAAAGAGTTCTAATGTTTTTTTTGTTTTTTTTTTTTGTATTTTTAATGTTACAATCTTGAAATTCGTTAATGAGTTCTCTAAAGGAGATATTAATGGTAAGCCAAATATTTTTGGTTCGTATCAGAACCATTGTCAAGGTAATATATATCTTTTTCTTAATTAAAACTGTTTGATATTTAAACTAAACAATTATTATTCTTTTATCACCAAACTAAGGTTCAGTGTTAGTGGAAGTTTATTTTCATTATTTCTATTGCTTAAAGTAGAAAAATTGTTTTATCTAACCTTTGTAAGAATTTTGGAATATAAGTTTTTCTATTAATTGTAAACATTTTAATATATTATCTCTAGCTTCAAAGTTGATTATATTACTAGGGTTTTTTTTCTAAATTTTACATACAAAGCTTGTAAGATTATATATATATATATATATATATATATATATATATATATAATGTCGCACTGTTAGCACGGATATCCCTGACCCTCTCTCACCGCTCGTCTCTGTTGCTCTCAAGGGTCGTCCAGGCTACAACTTGTATCAGCATGGTCGTCCAACCTTTGCTCATCCATATGAAGGGGTCCACAGGAATACATCACTAATGAATTCATCCGTACTTCACTTACAGTGTCCTGCATGTCTGATTCGTCTAATTCGTGGATAGTTTTTGTGATGGATTGTAGGTGGCCATACAGCTGCTGCTTTCCGGGGTGTTGCATCCTGGACTTGTTCAATATTGCTCGCAGCATTTTTGTATAATTGCTGTCAAGTTTTTCCCCATAGCTTTTGTTAGCGCCATTTTGCAGTACCAACACGATAGCTGCTTGGAAAAAATGCATTTTATATTATCGGACTTGTCTGACTTCCATTAGACCGAGAGTCTATCGATATCTGACCATGTCTTTGCTAGTCAAGTGTTGATGTCTATTGCGGTTGATGAGACACTGCTTCCGAAGTAGGTAAATTTGTCAACTGTTTTCAGAGGACCACCCTTTAGTGTGGAGATGTCGCCTCTTT
Organism: Sepioteuthis lessoniana; assembly: GCA_963585895.1. NCBI lineage: Eukaryota > Metazoa > Mollusca > Cephalopoda > Myopsida > Loliginidae > Sepioteuthis > Sepioteuthis lessoniana. Next base: position 264,246 of record CAUZXS010000972.1, read on the forward strand.
GATTAATGCATATGTATTCTGTTTTGTCTGCTCTGACATGGAGGCCTATGCATGCAGCTGCTTGTTCCAGGGATTTGGCTTGAGCGGGAGAATTTGCCAGAAGTGCTATGTCATCGACGTAGTCAACGTCCGTAAAAGTTTGTGCGGGGTATCTTCTGCTTCTTTCTTTTACCAGATTAAAAGTAGTTTCTTTCATTAAATCTATAGATGCTCTAAGCACTTAGTCTAGACGGATAATAAACAGGTATGGGGGGAAATGTATTTTCTTGCAGGACACCTGCTACAATATTGAAGTAGTCTGTGTCTTCCCCTGGGGAGTGGACTTTTACTTTCGTATTTGTATGTAGCATCATCATGGCTGCGACAGTTTCTTTGGGGAGGACGTAGGCGAGAGATAATTGTGCCATCTTTCCTTTGTGTATGGAGTCAAATGCCTTGGAAAGTTCGACGAATAATTATGTTGCTTCAAGGTTTTTTGCATGTACACCTAGAATTCGACGGATAGTCAAAATTTGTGATGTCATAGATCGATTTCTACGAAAGCCATTTTAGCTCTTCCTCAGTATTTTCCCAACTTTGGGTTCTATGCAGTTGCGTAGTAGGGCATTGTAGATCTTGGCTGCTATGGAAGCAATGGTTATACCACGGTTGTTCTTGGCTAATCCGAGGTCAACATTCTCCGGGAAAAGGATGGTGCATCCTTTCGTTCATCTATCTAATGTGTTCTGGTTATACAGAGCATAACTGTGTCGCAGCAGTATGTCGTCGAATTCCATGGTCTTCCATACTTACGGGGGTATTTCATCAAATCCTGCTGATTTTCTATTTTTAATTTTTCTTAGTACTGAGTTGAGTTCTTCTTGCGTAAACTGTCCTTGTTTTATTTATAGTGTGTGATTTTCTCAACGTGTACAAGAAGTGTGTCACGCAGATATGAGCAATTATATTCATTTATACTCTTCAAGGAGGAAAACATATAAATGAAGGAAAGAAAAGCTGGAAACAATAACATTCTGATCTTCCTCTTCGTGTACTCCATTCTGAAACAATAGTACTTCCCTACCTGCGATGTGTTTGGAAAGTTTCAATTGGTTTGAAAAATTAAAAAAAGCACACGTCCATTACAGTTCGAACAATTTGGACTAATTTAACCTGTCTATTTTTTTTACTACTCATTTCCAATAAAGTCAAGTGTTTCTTTTCCGAAAATAGATATAAAAACGCAGAATATTTAGAAGTTAGTGAATTAGATTAAAACAAAGAATGATTTTGATAGATTCTTGTATAGAAACTCAATACCTATTAATATCAGCGTAGAATAATGACAAAATTACCAATTATGTCAAATGAAAAAATTATGATACATATAAAAATAGCAAGTTCATATAATGTGCCGAGAGATGAGGGGGTGTTCTCGTGGTGTAATGGTTAAAGCGATGGACTACGGAATCGTAGTAAGCGATTTCGTACTCCAGTCGCAGTATTACGTTCACTTTCGGGCAAATACCCTTGGGAAAGGTATGAACCCCCTTATCCTCCCAGCTCTGGGTTAAATAGTACCACTACTGTTCTTCTAGGAGGATCGCTTTAGCATTAGATAACCAACAAAGGTTGATATGCCATTAAACAAACAAACCAAACCAAACTGAGAGAGATGGAATAGTTAACCGCGCCATAAATGAATGCAGCAAACTTATATATAATAAATACAAGTCTAGGAATGACAGGCTTGGAAAGGTAATTCACTGGAAAAAAGTGTAAGAGAATAAAATTTACCCGTGTTGACAAATGATATATGTACAAACCAGTATCTGTCCTAAAATGTGAGACGCGTAAAATTCTTTGAGACTTTTGATCTGATGTCCAGACTTTGTATTAATTAACAAGAATAATTTATCATCGAACACATTTTGCTGTTCCGACAGAACATAGAAAAAAAATGAAATAAAAGAAAGCAAAAAAATTTACAAATACCTGTATCTTGCTAGAGAGCATAAAATCTGGGGAACATGATAGTGTAGTTGGAGTTCTTAGAAATATTTTAAAGAACCCAGAAAAGATATTGAGGTACCTGAAAATCTAAAAAATTATCGAGAACATCTAGGATAGAGCACTGTTAAAATCAGTTGTACACATTGAAGAGTCTAGGAGGCCTAGGGGGACTTCCTGTGAATCAGACTTCAGAAATAATTTTTTTTTTTTTAAACTCTTGTGAAAACACTTGTATCGAGCTACTACTACAGCTACTACTACTATTACGACAACTACTACTACTACTAATGCAGTAACTACCCCATGGATTTTGAGATACAAACGGATAACCCAGTATCAGCCTGATGACCCAACCTTATGATAGTCAACAAGAAAATAGAACCTGCTGAATTGTGGACTTCGCCGTGCAAGCAGACTAAGGAGTAGAATCAAAAGAAAGAGAGAAAATTATTCTAATCTGTTGTGTGTGTGTGTGTGTGATATATATATATATATATATATATATATATATATATATAGAGAGAGAGAGAGAGAGAGAGAGAGAGAGAGACAGTGAAAGAGAGAGAGAGAGAGAGAGAGAGACAGACAGACAGACAGACTGACTGACAGAACAGGAGTGCTTTAGCCTTTTATGTAGTGATAATTTATAGAGAAATAATAATGAGAAGGAGGATAAACATAAGTTAGTAACAAAGAAAAAATCTAAGAAAAGTAATTATAGGGAGAAGGATAGAGAGCAAAGAGTGAATGATGGAAAACAATGAAGAGAGAATATACATAGGACAGGAAGAGAGAGAGAGAGAGAGAGAGAGAGAGAGAGAGAGAGAGAGAGGGTGGGGTGGGGGAGAATGTAAGGAATGGAGGAGATGCAATATAAAGGAGAGTAAGATAAGTGGAAATAAGGCAAATCAAAGATGAGTATCAGGAAAGGAAGAGGGAAAGAAAACATGAGTGAGAGAGAGAGAGGGGGGGAGAGGGAGAAAGAGGAAGACAGACAGACAGACAGACAGACAGAGACAGAGGTAGAGAGGGATATACAAACTAAAAGAGTCAAAGATAAAGAAAGTGAGTGGCAAATCAAAAAGGAGAGAGAGGGGATGGGAGAGATGCTAAGTAAAGGATGGAGAGACATAAACAAATCTCAGCAGTGGGAGGCAGAAACGGGAAAAACAAAGAGAGAGATTGAGAGATGACCGGTTTGATTTGGTTTGGTTTTATTGCATATCAGCCATTGTTGGTTATTTAATACCAAATCCATTTTTAACATATTTATATATTAAGTATATATGATTTGCAAACACCTTTTTTTAGATATACACAGTTAAACGATGAAACATTTCAATATCATAGAATACATTTTAGCATAAGTTTAATGGATTCAATAATTGCTATGTATCACTAACAATTCAATTAAACATGACTCATTTGTATACACGCTGTTAAATAATTAAACTCTGCCATTTCAAACAACTCAATTCAGCATAATTCATTTGTTTACACTCAGTTAAAATATCAAACAATTTTATTTGAACCATAGATAGGGCCCTATGAGATCCTGCCACTCCGGGTCAGAGTGGACCTGGAGGTGGTTGCAATGGAGAGGGACTCCACCTTCCCCAAAGCTCAAGTAATTCTGGAGCCTCACTATCAAATTGTTTTAATGCCATATCCAGGACAATCGTTGATGGGAGTCTTACCTCTCTGCAGAGAAGCAGTCAGTGTATTCTAAAGCCCCTGGGCGAAGGGAGAGGGAGGCAAAACACTGAGAATCTATAAAAGAAAAAGAAGGAATTATTGTAAGAGATTGAGGGGAGACAAAGCCATGAGAGAAGAACAATGGAATCATTCTTAAATAATATATTTGAAGAATTTTTATTGATGGTAGAAAAAATGAATGGCATGTAAATCTGTCAGTTAATCATTCATTCATTCAGTCTGTCAGTCAGGATCTATCTATCTATCTATCTGTATAATCATGTTCATGTAAATCTTTGTAAGTTGGTTGGTTGGTTGGTTGGGTTTTTATGGCATATCAACGTTTGTAGGTTATTTAACGCCGAATCCCTTTTTATACAAATAATCAGTTCTATTTCAAACACTTCAGTTTGGCATGAGTACACAGTTTAATCGTCAAAAACATTTCTATTTCAAGGTATTCCTTTATTTAAACAATCCTAATTCAGCGAATTCACTTTAGTATAAGTACAGATTTTGTTTACGCACAGTTAAACGTTAAAACAGTTCAACATTAAACAATTCAGTTTAGTGTAACTCGAGTTTCAATGTCAAAAACAGCTCCATTTCAAGCAATTCAGTTTAACATAAGCACGCAGTTTAAATGTAAATACAGTTTAATCTATTTCAAACTACACAGTTTAGTCAAACAGCTCTAATTCAAACAATTCAGTTTAGCATAAGTATGCAGGACTATTTAACCCATAAATAGAGCCCTATCGGGTGCTACCATTCTGAGCTAGAGTGGACCTGGGAACAATGGCAATGAAGGCGTGCTTTGGGTTCCCCAAAGCTGTAATCATCACTGGGACCTCACTATCAGATTGTTTAGTGTCATATCCAGGACTCTCATGGGGGGATCTCATTCCTCTGCAGAGGTGCAGTCGTTGTATTCTACAGTCCCAGCCAAATGGGCAAGTAAATGTGCATTTCTTTATATACTGGACTGCAACACATAAAAGATTAAAAAAAAATAGAATATTAACATGAAATCTCTAGTAATATTATCTGTCCATTCATTTAAATCTTATCAGAGCAAAATATTATTTCTAATAAAATCACTACAGATTGAGCAAGATCCATAGAAAGGATATAGTAATGCTGTGCTTTTTATTTTAAAATTTCAGTCAATCAGATGCTACACAGTTTGTTTGTTTTCATATTAAAACAAAATCTTTTCTGCAACCAATCAAAAGACAGAGAAATATAATTTCAACCAATCAGAAGCGAGTTGACCTTTACTGTCTACTTCGCAAAGGTGCGAACAGAAATAACTGAGCAATGCTTTACCAGAAGCTTCTAAATTAGATTTCCGCGACCAATCGTAAACCGACAGTGCCATCAAAAACAATTCTACTTTGGTAGCATTTTAAGGCCATGAAACTAAGAACTTTCTCCAACGTCAGATACAAAAAGCATGTTTCAAATCGAGTTCCCAGTACTGATCGGCTTGAGAAGACTTTTAAGTTCACACAATCGATAGAAGAACGTAAGAAAGAAGAATGAAGAAGAAGGAAGACTGAAAAAGGGGAGAGGAGGAAATGGCAAATGAAAATGGATTTGGGAGACATTTACGAGAGAAAATGAACGGAAAATAAAGCTAAGATAGAGATTTCTTTTGTCGAGATAGAGAATTAAATAAAAGAAAAAAAACACAAAAGAAAAAAATGATAGAAGAATGAAAAATTTGTTAGATCTGAAATGTGGAAGAGTTGGAGGTGAGTGAGTGTAAAGAGGAAAAATGAATAGAAAAATCTTAGGAAGAGTGAGAAAAAATACGAAGGGTGTTTAATAAAAAGATGGAGGAAAACAGCTGTGGAAAATAGGACAAATTATGAATGGAAGCAAATGCACTATACAAGAAGTAGAAGACAAACTCTGGTTTAGGAGAGAAGAAGAAGAAGAAGAAGAAGAAGAAGAAGAAGAAGAAGAAGAAGAAGAAGAAGAAGAAGAAGAAGAAGAAACAACCGAAGTAATGGAAACAGGGTAATTGAGTCAAATGATGAAGTGAGTTCTCTCAATTAGGAAAATGAATCAAATCCCGAAGTTTGTTTAACAGCGACAATAGAAATGTGGATGAAAGAAGGGATAAAAAGTCGTTGTAATGCAATGAAGGGTGGTGAGAAATACCAAATTTGAATAAGATTAAAAGAGTGTTAGTTCGATATACCTATTGGATATTTTCAGTGTAGCCAATCGAATGGCACCGCAATAGAAGGCAATTAAGAAGGTAAAAATAAAAGATTAAAAAAACAAAAAAAAAACATAAATGCGTTCAAGAAAGAAAGAATAAAAAAGAAGAAATAACAGAAGAATTGAGGAAAAGTAAAAACGAAGATAAAAGAAAAGGGAAAAAAGTTATAAATTGTAAACTAAAAAGATAGAAGTAAAAAAAAATCAATGGAAAGAAAGAAACGAAAAACCTACAATACACGTGCATGCGTACACAGACACGTTCATATATATATATATATATATGAATAACTCGATATAATGAAGGAAATATAACAAATGTTATTGAGTAAATGAATGATGAGACAAGATATATTAAGTTTGAAACATCAAAAGAAAAAAAGAAAACAAAGGAAAAGAGAGGTGACAGATTAAAAAATGTAAAAGAGAAAAAAAGTAAAAGATAGATGTTTGGTTGGATTTAATGGCATATAAAAGCTTATCGGTCGTTTAATGCCAAATCCTGCTTTTATATATATATATATATATATATAGGTCCAGTAGTAGTTCTTGACAATAGTCAGAGGTGGCTTTTTGGTGCCGTAGTGTCTGGGATTACTTCTCACTTTTCCACTCTGGCCAAATCAAGTACCGCACGTGGTCGGTTTGATTCATTGTAAGAAATAAATTATTATACAATCTGATCTTAGAAGAGAGACAAACTCCATAAAATCTCTTAGGGGAGAAAAATGTGTGATCAGAATATGAGACAGTTTTTTTTAGTAAATTAAAAAAGGTTAAAGGTTATTCAATGTTTGAAATGCGAAATTTGTTTCGGATGTTAAAACGATAATATACTAGGAATTAATTTTATTAAAAATGGTGTGATGACCGAAAAGATGCCTTTAAAAAGAAATGGATAATTAATAAGGATTCGTTATAAGATTTTTTGATTGAATTAAATTTGTTCTATTGCAATGAGAGAATTGTCCCTTTGAATGACCACGTTTTTAATTCATCTTGACTTTGAGTGATGCAAAAGTATTTAGTTTCATGTAACGATTTATAAGTAAGTCATCTTTTCTATAGTCACAATATTGATATAGGAAGTTATTTAAAAAAAAATCAAAAAATACTGTACTAGCTGATTGGGCAGGACCAAACAGAGAAAGGAATTCAGATAATAAAAAGCAGAACAGAGGAAAGAAATAAGTTAAAAAAGCATTAGATGAATTGAAAGAAATATACGGAAAAACTACAGCTCAGATGAACCAAAGTATACATAATAAATAAAAGTTAAAAAGAACGAAAAAAAGAAATAATTGAATAAATGAAAGTTTAGACAAGATATATTACGACAGAAACAGAAAGAAATAAATAAAGAAAGAAAGAAAGAAAGAAAGAAGAGGTGAGAAAAAATAAAGAAAAACAAAATAGAAGAAATGGTGGTGGATAGAGAGGTGAAGAGAAGGAGAAAAAGAGAGAAAGATTAAGATTAAAATGGAACAGTCCTTTAAATTTGTTCGAACGCTTGTCATCAATGTTTCGGAACGTGAATCCATTTGGATAATGTGACTACAAGGCGCCGAACAACATCTCGAAAAGCATTAAGGCAAATGGATTTCTGTTTTCCTTTACAGAAAGACGACAGAGCTTTTAAAGCAAATGCAAGTTAATCACATATCACGTTCCCGATTTAAACTGCTAAATAGAAAATTTAACGAATTCCAGAATCTGATCCATGTTATCTCCCTTTACACACAATCTATCTTTCTATATATATATATATATATATATATATATATATATATATATACGTCTAACTGTATTTCTCGGTATATGTATATAACAGTCTACTGATATTTATCAATATATCTCTCTTTTTCGGCTTATGTGTCCAAATGTATCTGCTCTATCTCGCAATCTGTCCGTCTGTCTGTCTGTCTGTCTGTCTATATGTATATATGTCTGTGCGTGTGTGTGTGTTCGCACACACACACACACACACACACACACACACACACACACACACACACATATATATATATATATATATATATATATATATCAGACTTCACCCAAATTTCAGGTTATCCCTATCTATCTATCTATCTATCTATCTATCTATCTATCTCCTTCTCTCTCTCAATCTGTGTCTCCTTTTTCTTTTTCTCTCATTCTCAACACACACACACACACACACAAACACACACACACACACACACACACACACACATATATATATATATATATATATATATATATATATATATATATACCGTGCGTGCGTGCGTGTGCGTTTGTACAGTAGATATCCCACCCATATTTAAACTCTCACCTGTGTAATACCAATGAACGTAGGCAAGAAACAATTGTAGCTCCATCTTCCTAACATCTTACCATTTTTTGTTCAAATGGACAATCGCAAAGCAGAATAATTTCCTTGGACTAAACGTGTAAAAAATAACTCTATGAACTTTCTCACTGTCTGTACATTTTCTTGGAGACGAGCACTTCGAGATATTTCAGGTTGTTTTCTACTATCGATGAACCAGTAGTTCTGAAATATTTAACACATAGTAATCACGATTTTCTATCTGGAAGAGCATCATTCCGATGGGAGATCAAATGAGCACTAAAAGCTCTCCTTATAGTAATTACAGATTCTCTCTTTCTAAACTTTCAGCAGCGAATACTTGGCGCATACCGGTCAATGCTAATCGTATTTGCTTAAAATGGTAAAATATTAGAAAAATGAAGCTACTATTATATTTTGTCTATGTTCAAATTCATCCCACAGGTAACAGTTTTCAAATTTGGGATGTATTTCTGCCGCAATATGCATATATGTAAATAAAGCTTTGGCATTAGATATCCTGTGAAGTTTGATATGCCATTAAAAAAAAAAACAACTAAAAAATGCAATTGCCCAAACATATACCTGGTGCCTAATAATTGTTGTTGTCGCTGTTGCTGTTGTTGTTAGTTTTATAGATGCTATAGATGTACAATTTGGTAAGAAATAATACATTATATTTTACTTGTATAATTTTTTACGCGAACATCTTATAAAATTTGATCTGAGTGTATATATTTATGGATCTTAATCTATCTATCTATCTATCTATCTATCTTAAAAAACTCAATTCCTTTTTATAGTGGCAGTTATAGCTTAAGAAATTGTGGTTTGATTTTCGGACACATTAAAAGCATAATTTACCTCATAAAAAGCCAGATTGTTATTCGAAATACATGATTGTAAACGCACCCTAAAATTTAGAAGCCCTGAAAAATATTTTTGAGACCCAGAGTATTTCAGAAAAAAAAGGCAGAACTTATATTTATTTCATTGAAGGGAGAGTGACAAGCTTTACATTTCAAAATACAACTATTCTATGAGCTTGAAAAATTATGGCTAATCTTCATTTTAGGACATCCAATTTTAGAAATTTCCAAGGAACAATAATCTATCAAATTCATCTCAAGTATTCAGATTTTTGGCTTGTTGTTAAATATTTATGAGAAAACTCAAGTCAATTGACAGGCAATTTTTTATTTGAGGTTGCACAAATTTGGACAAATCTTGATATTTTAGCCTTTTTCGGATTTTTACTTATTTTTATTCTGTGCGAATGATTTCCAGTGTCTAAAATATTGAGATTTGAAATCTTTAATACAATTCACTCCCTTTACAAAAATAAATAAGTTCCACTAAATGCGAAAACTACTCAATCATGGTACGTGCTGTTTTGAACAAATCCCAGAAGCAGAAGCCTACAAAACTGTATTAGTACTTCTATCTCAAAAGTGATCTAAGACTAGCAAGATTTGCTGGGCACTACTGATGACGTAATAATAAACTCGCAAGCAACGTTCTAACAGTTTTCGATTCATACGGATTAACTGATTAAAAAAGTTTTGTTGATACATATATATATCATCATGTCGCACCATCGGCACATATATACCTGACCCTCTCCCACCACCCTTCTCTATCGTCCATCGTTTCCGGTATATCCTCAAGGCCACATCCCATATCAGCACAGAGCTGTTGTATGCAGGTTCTATCTGGTCGTTCTACCTTTGCTCGTCCATGTGAAGGGGTTCACAGGAGTACGTCACTTATGAGTTCGTCCCTAACTGAAAAACTTGCGTTTAATTTTATTGGTCTGATCTGACTTCCTTATGACCGATAGCCTATCGGAATCTGTCCATGCCATTCTTATTCATGTATTGATGTCTGTCTCGGCTGATGATCCACTGCTTCTTGGGCTGGTGAAATTGTCTACTAGTTTCAGAGAGCTATCGTTTAGAGTGGAGATGTCGCCTTTTTTTTTTTATTAAAACACATATATTCCGTCTTGTGTGCATTGACATGGAACCCTATGACTGCAGCTGTTCGTTCCAGACTATGTAGCAAGGTTTCAGCTTGGGCGGGTGTATTTGCCGGAAACATTATGTCATCGGCGTAGTACGCGACCGTAATTGTTTGTGCAAGGTATCTTCTGCTTCTTGTTAGCTTGAAATAATTTTCTTTAATTTTATCAATAGACGTTCTAAGTGTGTAGTCTAGACAGATGATTAAGAGGTATGGGGCTAATGTATGTTTTTGCAGAACTCCTGCTACAATATCGGAGTAGTCTGTCACCGTCCGGGGAGCGGACTTATACATTCGTGTTTCTATAAAACATCATTATGGCTGCAAAGATTTCTTTGGATAGGCCGTAGGCGAGTAGTATTTTCTCCATCTTTCTTCTGGGTATGGAGTCAAATGCCTTGGTAGAGTAGACAAATAATATTGTTACCTGTAGGTTTTTTATACGTACACCTTCAAGAATTCGACACATAGTCAAAATTTGTGAAGTCGTGGATTTATTTCTGCGAAAGCCATGTTGGTTTTTCTTAAGTATGTTCTCTATTTAGGGTTCTATGCGGTTTCGAATAGAAGCATTGTTGATCTTGGCCGCTACGGATGTACGGGTTATACGTCAGTAGTTCTTGGCTAATTTGTGGTTGCCTTTTTTAGGGAAGGGGGATGCATCCCTTTGTCCATCCATCTATCTATTATCTTTTGATTATTTACGGCATTACAGTGTCGTAGCAATATGTTGTCGAATTACTTGGTCTTCCATATTTCTGGGGGTATTTCATCGAGCCCTGCTGCTTTTCTATTTTAAATGTTTCTGAGCACTGAGTCAAGTTTTTCTAGCGTAAACTGTTCTAGTTTGATGTCTAATTGTTTACTAATAATTCTCGTGATTGGTTCATGTGTAACTTTCAGAGGGTTTCCGAGTAAATTCTCAAATTGTTATTTCCATAGTTGCATTCGTTCTTCTTGGCTGGTAGCTTTCAGTTTAGCTTTAGTAGTACTCTTCCTTCTGCTCACTACGTTGACCGTTTGCCATGCTATCCTAGACTGTCTATCTTCAACCGAGTTTCTAATCTTATGGATCCGATTTTGTATGTATTCCGTTCACTTTTTGTTTTTTAGGTATATGTCAGTTAATTCCTTTTGTGCCTTTTTAAGTTTCAGGATTATTGGTATTGGATGGGTTCTTCCTATTGCATTTGGAATCAGTTTTAACGTCTGCTTGCTTTTTTCTTACGGATAATGTTTCCCATTGGACTCTTGGTTTAGCTCTTTGTTTAGTTGGTATGCATTCTGCTGTTGCTTCTAAGTGGGCATTGACGAAATTCTCATATTAGTCATTAGGAGTATGTGTTTCTGTCTTCTCCTGTAGAGCATCGAATTTGTTTCTGAGTGTTAACGCATATTTATCTCAAATATCCTTTTTATTAAGCAGAGCCCAGTCATAGTGTACAGTGGTTGTTGTTTGGGTCATACTCCTTCGTAGGCTCAGTGGTATTTTAGCCGTAACAAATCGGTAATCAGACGACACACTTTCGAAAGAGGAATATGCCTCGCAATTTAATGCGCTATGATTCCATTTCTTGTTTATATTATTTGCGTATTTGCATGTACATAGTTTTCTCTCCCTTTTCTGAAATTTCGTATTGAGGCATGTAATCTATTTTCTAGCGTGGAATCTGTAAGATGTTCACCGTTTCTGTTTGAATTGTAAGCTGAATTTGTGGTTTACTTTTTTTACCAGTTTTGGCATTCATGTTTCCACTGATGACGGGAAAGATGTGTTTCAGGATGCTACAATCAAGGGATGATAACTCATTATAGAAGCCAATGAGGTTTTTTTCTTCACGAACATTAGTAGGGTTATAGCAGAAGATAATTGTTGCGTTGGGGTTGCCATTAAAAGTAGCCATCATCATCCTAAGTCGAATTTTCTCTATGCTATTTAGTGATTTTAGGGATCGTGGTCCAATAAGAATACTTACATCTATCGTGGCATTGATAGAGTTTTTCCATGCAGACAGGGTGGCTAACGTCCATCAGTTGCCAGTATCGTGGCATTTGATATCCTCGCTATGAGTGTCCCTGTGTACTTGTATTCATATTATGTTATGATGAATCACCGACGCAGTCAGCTCCGGACGTTGTCCTATTCTATTTTAAATTCTAGCATTAAATGTCACTATTTGTATTGTGCGTTTCATTTCAGTAAATTTTGATATAGTTTGAACTCTGTAGATGATTTATCGAACACTGACACCAGGGCTCCAAGCTCAGCAGGACGTACTCCATTTTTTACCTGTGCGAAGAGCGATGCGGTTTCGACAGGGGGTTTAAGTGTGGGTCATGGTTATCTTTCGATGGCTGTTTTTATTCTCATCGATAGAAGCCACCCTTATAGATGAGAAGCAGTAATTCGCCGATCGAACTATTTGATCCTGACCATTAAACCATAGGACGAGTACGCCCAGGACAGGATTATGCATTGCGTTGAACCGTCAGGGGGGGGGTTTATCTGCTCACCTTTACGTCTACCATACTGCTTCCCATGGCTTTTGTAAAAAAATATTTTTCCTCCTTTTCCCTCCTCTTTCTTAACCGCTTGTGTCCATATTACGTTTTAACTCTCTCTCTCTCTATATATATATATATATATATACGCCCAAATACATTAGCAACCGAAGGGTATCGTCAGTGATCTTTTGCTTGATTCGATAGGGTGTTACGGGTCTTCCAACATAATACTCCCCTCGCCAAGCGGACCGTCTCAGAGATGATCAGTCTCTGATACGCCTCCAGTTTACGCAAAGGTGGAAAGAAAAACATGACTATTTATTCATTTGGACGATTATAGACCACTCATCCGCGCTTCTAATATATGAGGGTCTTACCGAAGATACTGATGAAATGTATTGGTAAGTAAATAAGTTATAAACAATTAAACAAACGGAAAGATACCCAGAGTAATATATTTGAGTGCTGGGCATGTTGTTGGATTTATTTTGAAGACATCATTTTGATTAGATAGTTTTAATCAGATTTCAAAAAAGGTTAAAAACTGTTGGTTTCCACCGTGTTCGTAACACTCCGTTCAGATGGCAACAGGGAAATTGGCGTGTCATAAGGAGTTATTAATGCAGCTATTTGTGCTAGCAATATATGAAACCAGTCAACTGTCAGCAAACAAATGATATTCGACTCGATTAAAAATAATTTTACCAACTATGTTCTTAAAAATAAACATATACGTATGAAGAAAAAGGATTTGGCATTAAATAACCATCAAAGGTTGATATGTCATTAAACCAAATAAACTAATTAAACTAATACTTCCCAAATAGTATCATGGCTATCATCAAAAACATATTTAGTGTGAAATGCTTATTAAAATGCTTCTACCCGTTTTAAGTTCCACAGTTAAAGGAGAACCCATTAGGTTTACGGGTCGTATATTCGGTTCATATTAACAAAAGACAATGTCGATATAGCTATATTTCATTTCATCAGTAATATAAGATAATTAAACAAAATCCTTAACTGTTTAAATTTTTTCATGTGATTTCACAATCAAATTAGGGGAGGTGTCCTCGTGGTGTAATGGTTAAAGCGATGGACTGCGGAATCGTAGTAAGCGAGTTCGTACTCCAGTCACGCTATTATGTTCACTTTCGTGCAAATACCCTAGGGAAATGTATCAACTCCCAGTTCTAGGTTAAATAGCACCACTCCTGTTCTTCTAGGAGAATGGCTTTGCCATTAAATAACCTATAAAGGTTGATATGCCATTAAATAATGATTGAAACAAATCATTCGTAATATTTTTTGAAATATGTATAGATCCATATATGTCCAATTATAAGTTTCTATTGTGGAATACTTCTTTTTTTTTAATCTAGCCCATGAATTAATATTGTAAGTCATATAGTATGGACTAATCCTTTCTGGAGGTTGAAAAACATGCATCTTCACCTGTGGTTTGACAAAGCGCAAGTTAGATATATTTCGTTTTGACGCTGAAAATTAAACTTTTGACGGAGGTGCAATTGTGGGATATCTTTTTTTTTTATTTTCATAGTTTTTGTAATGATCGAAACTATTCCCCGTCACCACTTTTATAATGTTTCATGAGGGGTGGGGTGGTAATTTTTGCCGACCCTTTATAATCTCTTTACTCTCGTACAATGTCGAATACAAACTCGCAATGCTACACTTCACATCACACCTCTCGTCTCGCGAGACCCCTGTCTGACTGCTTTTTTAATTATCATTATATATATATATATATATATATATATATATATATATATATATATATATATATGTATATATATATATATTACTATTTGTGGTCACGTGACCCCAGTAACTTAATCCATTTTAACAGTTGTGTTTGTTGGCTGGAGATCCGTGATCAAATCACACGCGTCGCTTTTGGCGCATTCTTCAACATAACAGAATTTTATTTGTTATCTTCGAATTTTGTTATTTTTTAGCTTTTACTTTAGTATTTTATTACCGTAAATTGCAGTGTACATATCGACCGTTTAAACTTAAAAACATATCTGCAAAACAAGGGCTCTGTCATACACTACCTAAAGGCTAGAGAATGGAATCAGCTGTTGTCTTTGAATAGCCAACACTGAAACGAGGCAGGAGTTAGTGATGGACGAAACTTTCGGAATGCCACCAGTCAAATCTGATTGTTCGTTCACTGTGTAATAAAATCTATTTTTCTTATCAAACTACTTTATGTGTTTTTCTTCTTTTCTTTTCTCTGTTAACTCAAATATACGAGTTACCGAGGGGGCGCGATTTACTAGATTTATTAAACAGTTGAATTAGTTTGGTTTGGTTTTATGGCATATTAACCATCGTAGGTTATAAATACCTTACCTATATTAAAACCAAACATATATAAATAATTCCATTTCAAACAATTCAGTTTATAAAAAGTACTGTTAAAATGTAAAAAACATTTCTATTTCGAGTTATTCAGTTTAGACAACAGTCAGTTGGTCCCAAGTATTGTTATGTATCACTAACAATTCAATTAAACATTTACTCAGTTAAATGTAAAAACCGTTCTATCTCAAACAATTCTGTTTAGCATAAGCATTAAGTTTAGATCAATTTGACCAATAGATAGCACCCTATCAGGTGCAACCACTCCGGGCCAATATGGACCTGGGAGCGATGGCAATAAAAGGGTTACTCCGCATTACCCAAAGCTCCAGCATTACTGGAGCCTCACCATTAGATTGTATAGTGTCTCATGCAGGACCCTCGTTGAGGGCTCATACCCCTGTGCAGAGATGCAGTCGGTTTATTCAGCAACCGCTGCAGACTGGGGCATCAAAGAGTTGAGCAGTTCAACTAACAATCAATATACACCACTTACCATAACTTCTGACTGATGTAAATTTTTTCAAATAGAATTAGTGTTTAGCGAAAATATTTGATCAATTAATACGGAAATTAATAATTATATTAAATAATGAAATTGAAAAAAAAATTAAGTATTATATAAACTCTTCATCACATGCCATGTCCAACCTCTGATACACTGACTGCAAACTTTAATGGGAACGCTACATCACAGAGGCGGTCAGTCAGACAACTACTGTATATTGTTTATCAGCGCAATTTCATAATAGCGCTATTGACCGTTGATTCATTCTGATTTCATTGAAAAATTACGTACATCATTTCTAGAGGCATAATGACAATTTAATAAAAAATAATCTTAATTCATTAAATATAAAGAAATATTGGAATTATCACTCTATTTATACTGCTTGAAATTCTCAAGGAAGATTAGTTAGCCAACTGGTAGCCTCCATTATGTTCAGTAGTCGACCTTTACAGCAGTTATAGATCTAAGTCAGAATTCTGAACAAAAATCTTAAGGTCGACTTGTAGGCTGAAATTTATGGTATTTCTTTCATTTTTTAAAATCTAATTTCAAGGTTTATTCATTTACTAATCCCAACATACTCTCCCGAAATTGTTTCTTGAGAAAAATAAATATGTTACTTCCATTGCTGACCTTTCTAGGACCACGAATAATAGCATTACTGGGGTTTTATAGTTTCGGTGAATATTTACTTTGCCTCGTCAGATATATGCCTGTAGATGTCGACAATCCAGTGAACTTCGTAGATGTCGACAATCCAGTGAACTTCGTAGATGTCGATAATCCAGTGAACTTCTTATGGAGTCGTTATGTTGAAAGTTGGTAGCAATTACCCAAAAGTGAGGTGTTAATATATTTGGTACTCTTTTACGTAATAAAGAGAGAATATGGCTTTCCTGGTCACGTGAAAGCCCTTTGGCGCTACACAGGGTCGGATTCGCAGGAGGTGAATACAATTGAATAAATTATTACTCGGTCAAAAAAAGATATAAATAATAGAATACATCAATATTCCTTATATGAGCTTGAGTAAAAGTACGACAACAAACCGAATTTCTCATAACTTTTTAGCAAAGAATAATTCGCTTTAATATCCATCTTAAGTAAATTAACTGACACAATTTTCTTTTTCAAACGTTAATCCCTGAAATTGTATTGGTAGCTGTGAATGTTAAATCATATCATTTGTGGATTTCTGGTT
Source organism: Sepioteuthis lessoniana (assembly GCA_963585895.1). NCBI lineage: Eukaryota > Metazoa > Mollusca > Cephalopoda > Myopsida > Loliginidae > Sepioteuthis > Sepioteuthis lessoniana. The sequence continues at coordinate 281,127 of CAUZXS010000972.1, forward strand.
GTGTTAGTTTAGGTCATTTTGTTTAATATCATAACAACCCTTGATACTTATTTGATGAGATACTATTTTGTTTTATGGCGTATCAACCCTGAATTAAATTTCAAATAATTCACTTTAGTATAAGTATAGTTTTTGTTTACAAACAGTTAAATGTCAAGACAGTTCAGTTTAAGGTCAAAACACTTCTATTTAAAAAAACGCAGAATAGCATAAATACACTGTTTAGTTCTATTAAAAAAATTCTATTTCAAGCAGTTCAGTTTAGCATAAGAAAACAGTTTCAATGTCAAAAGCAGTTCTATTTAAAACCATTCAGTTTTGCAAAAGTACAAAGTTTAGTTGTATCTGATCTACAGATAGGACCCTATCAGGTGCTAATACTCTTGGCCAGAGTGGACCTGGAAGCGATGGCATAAGAATGGTATTCTGCATCATCTAAAGCTCCAGCATTAATAGATATTTACCATCTGATTGTTCAATGTCATATCCATGAAACTAGTTGGGGGAGGTTTTAAGGTTTTACCCCTTTGCAGAGAAGCTGTCGGTGTATTCTACAGCCCCAGCTGACTGGGCAATGATGTTTATTTAATGCCAAATCCAGTTCGTATATATATATATATATATATATATATATATATATATAACAAACAAGCTCATCAGATGGATTTTAAATGGAGTTTGAATTCCATCTGACGAGCTTGAATAAGTGAAATAGATCTATTATGAAAATGAATACTACCTCTATTACCTGTCTTTTTAATGCCATCATCATCATCATCATCATCATGTCCTGCCGCAAGCACAGATATCCCTGACCCTCTCTTGCCACTTCTCCCTATCGTTCATCGCCTCTGGCAGGTTTTCAGGTCTACATCCCGTATCCTCACATAGCTACTGTATGTATGTTCGAGCTGGTCGTCCTGCATTTGCACGGCTATATGCGGGGGTCCATAGTAGTACGTCACTTAGGAGCTCGTTCTTGCTTCTCCAGCAGTGTCCTGCATGTCTGGTTCGTCTAACTTGGATAGTTTTCGTGATGGGAGGCTGATGGCCGTATAGTTGATGCCTTGTGGAGTTTTGCTGCCAGGACTTGTACAATATTGCTCGCAACATTCTTGTGTAATTGCCGTCTAGTTTCTTCTCCAGCCGTTTAGTTAGCGTCCAAGCAGTGCATCTATACAGCAGTATCGATACGACCGCTGCCTGGAAGAAACTGCGTTTCATTTTATCGGTCGTGGGTATATTTTTTATTAAAGAACCGTGCATCGAGCACTCTTTCTTTGGGTGCTCATAGCCATTATTTTCTTGGTATATATCAATACGCGACTAGCAAAGGCATGGACTACTCTCGATAGGCTATCAGTTATATGGAAGTCAGACCTGACCGATAAAATAAAACGCAGTTATTTCTAAGCAGCGGTGGTGTCGAGACTGCTATATAGATGCACTGCATAGACGCTAACTAAACGTATGGAGAAAAAGCTCGACAGCAATTAAACAAGAATACTGCAAGCAATATTGAAGAACTCCTAGAAGCAACACCCCACTAAACAGCAGCTGAACGGCTCCTACCACTCACTACGAAAAATATCAAAGTTAGACAAACTAGACATGCAGGACACTGCTGGAGAAGTAAGGACGAACTCATAAGCGACATGCTCATGTGAACCCCTTCACATTGACGAGCAGAGGCAGGATGACTTGATAGAACCTATAAACAACAGCTCTGTGCCGATACAGGATATATCCTTGAGGACTTCCCGGGAGAGATGGACGATAGAGATGAGTGGCGTGAGAGGGTCAGGGAGATCCATGCTGGCAGCATGACATTATGATATATATATATATATATATATATATATATATACATATATATATATATATATATATATAATCTTTTTCTACGAAAAAAAAATCACATTAAGATGATAAATTTATTCCCATCCTGTTTAAAGCACTGATATAAATGAATGCTCTAAAGAATTAACAGGATTTCTTCAGATCAAATCCAGATTTACTTGGTTGAATGATATCTTGCATATATATATATATATATATATATATATATATATATATATAGCCATCAGCTCATTGCTACTACTACCCCCTCTTATTGATTTTTTTTGTTCCTTCCCTTTTCTTTATTCCTCTACTTTTTTCCATTTACATTCCCCCTTTTAAATACTTTTCTGGTTTTAAGATCTTGACAAGAGACGAAACCGGTCGTTCAAAAATATATATATTTTTTTTAAATGATAAACATGCCCACACCTTCCCTAGGCCTACATGTTTTCCTGGCAATCAATATATATATATATAGTTGCAGTGGTTTGTAGTTACCTTTTATTTCTAAACGAGTTAGAACTGACAGCTTTGCACACATATATTTTCATATAATGCAATTTACCATTAGTAATTCTTTATCTCAAATATTCCTTTTTAATTTGATATTCATCTTTTTCCCCTCACTTAATCACCATACACTTTGTTTAAACATAGTAAATAGTAGCTAGTATTGCTATTGAATATGAATAATTTTATTCATTGAATGTTTTCATGTTTTGCTATGTAACATATATAATTCTATTCAATATCATTCATTTGTTTGTGCATATTTAAAAGGTTCCAAGTATTGTAAATGATTAAAGAGTTCTATTTGACCCATAAATGTGACCCAAGGAGGTACTTGAACCTCACCATCAAAACTCATTTGAGAGGGTGTGACAACTCTGCCGGCGTTCAGTGAGCATACTCTACAGCTCAAGTCAATGGTGCAATTGCATTTAATTTCTAATTCGATTTTTATAAAATTCTAGGCTAGTGACTAACTCCAAATAGAATAGGTTGATTTGTTACTTAGTTGGTTGGGGTCATTTTATGGATTATTATCGCTTGGTGAATCACTATCATTATTGCCATTCTCTTGCGCCATCCATTCTTATCAGCCATCGTTCTTTGTAACTTGTCTTGTGTGCGCAAAGAACTCATTAACGTTAATGTTTAATTGTCGGAGAACACTGCGTACATATATGGGCGTCCGTAAAAAAATGTCACTTATCAGTTCTTCCTTATTTCACCGGAAGTGCCTAGCATGCCTTTTTTGACTTAAATCATTCTCATGATGGAGGTTAGTGACTATACAACTACAGTTTTGTTGGCTTTTGCTTCCAGGATTTGTTCAAAACAGTACGTATCGTCATTGCGTAGTTTTCATCTTTTTTTTCCCTTTTTTTTGCGTTTTGTTATGTAGTACAACCATAGAATTGTAGTGATGCGGCTATGGCTTTGAAGAATTCCCGTTTGATTTTATCAGATTGATATGATTTCCATATGGTAAATAACGTTTAACAAACATTTTATTTTTAATCTATGGGAATGTTGACATAGTTTTCTGGTAAGTTGTATAATACCTTATTTCCTAGGCACAGTAATCACCGTTGGAAACTGACTCGGTGATCGGATTTAAATCCAAGACGAAATTGATTTATTTTAGTTTCATTGTATAAAGGCAAAGCAAGCTTTCGGGTTTATTTCTTCCGATGTCTTCCTTGTAGAAGAAATCAGGCTTGGTTTGGTTTGTTTTTATGACATAACCGTTGTAGGCTATTTAATGCCAAATTATCTTTATACATATAGATAAAATATAAAGGACTTGGTTTGGTTTGGTTTTATGGCAAATCAACCATTGTAGGTTATTTAATGCCAAAAAATCTTTATACATATTTATTAAATGGAGATGCCCGTAGTGAAATGGTTATCGTCGTAGGAAATGAATTGGGTGACACGAGTTCAATTCTTGGACAAGGCTGATGGCATTTAGCATAGCACAGATGCCCTTGGGAAAAGTATGAATCAAATTAATTTCCTTCCAGCTATAGATAAATAGAAGAGTAGTATGGGATCTTAAACCATGGTTAGAAAACTAGTCAAGGAGAAGGGAAAATCTGAATTAAAACATGTTAAACTCCGCTTAAAGAATGTCCTTGTGCCATATTCTGGTCGAGTGGAGGGATTGGGAAATAAATGCATATAAATTGGATTTTTGATTTGAAAACACATTTTGCAGGAAATGTTTCTAAACGAGCCTGATCACATTTTTTGCACACAGCTAAATGGTTTTACTTGTTTCAACCAAATATGAATAATTGTATTTACTATTAATCACTTGTTAGCTGTTATTTAAAAAAAAAATAGTTATTGCTATTTAACTCTAACAATTCAATTAAACATCAGTCATTTTTTATACAACGAGAAATGATCAAACAGTTCTATTTTTAACTATTCAGTTTAGCGTAAGTCAAAAAATTTGAGTATTTCAAAGTATTGCTCTCTATCCCTAACAATTCTATTATACTTAGACAATTTGCTTACACAGTTAAATGATCAAACAGTTTTATTTCAAACAAGTCAGTTTTAAACAAGTCATTTGTTTGCACACATTTTAAAAGTCAATCAATTCTACTTTACCCAAAGATAGAAACGTATCAGATGCTACAAGTCTGGATAAGCATGGACCTGGTAGCGATGGTAATGAAGATGTGGTACGCATTTCCCAAAAGTTCCAATATTACTGGAGCTTCGTCATCAGATTGTTTAGCATCATATCAGTTCGTTGGAGGATCTTACCCATCTGTAGAGCTGCAACTGGTCTATTCAACAGCCTAAGCCTCATGGGCTAAGAAGAATATTAGTGGTACTATCTAACACAGACAATGAAGGATAAGGAAGTTTATACTTTTCCCAAATTTACTAGACTGAATATGAACGTAATACCACGACAGAGGTTCGAATTCACTTACATCGATGCCATATTTCCGCATGTTAACTGTAACATTACATGGAGGTCCGCTCTAGCTGGTTTTGTAACACGTTAACACTCGATGAGATAATGTTTATATGTTCGTTATTTAATAGCATATCAACCTTCTCGGGATATTTAAGGCCAAATCCATCCTTTTAGAAGTACAGTAGTAGTACTATTTGATGCATGGATGGGGGGATAAGGGCGTGCATATTTTTCCCAAGGGTATTTATCCAAAAGTGAATGCAATAGCGCGACTGGAGTTCGAACTCGAGTACTACGATTCTTCTGTCCGGTGCTTTAACCATTACACCACTTGTTGAGATAAGTAATAACGTATTACCGCGAGTTCGTACTCCAGTCCCGCTATTATGTTCACTTTCGGGCAAATACCCTTGGGAAAGGTATGAACCCCCTTATTCTCCCTCCAGCTATGGGTAAATAGTAGGACGGACTAGGTTCTTCAGCCTTGTTGAGGCAACTAGTCTAGGAGAAGGAAAACTCTGAATTCAAACCTGTTAAACTCTGCTTAAAAATTGACCTTGTGTTATATCCTGCCCGAGCGGAGGGGTTGGTAAATAGTACCACGTTAGTTCTAGAACCCTGGGAAGGGATGAGTAACCTAGCATTGCCATATTCCATGATCCACTCTGACCTGGAGAATTTGTATATTGTAGGGTCGCATCAATGAGTCAAATAGATCAGCTTAAAAACTGTTCGACGTGATAAAATCCTATGCAAAAGAGAGAAAAAAAGGAAAAGTCTTTTGAAACAAGTACACGTAATATGTAAATATAAACGAGCAACACCCGCCCCCACCAAAAAAAAACGTTGCCAGGTTGACGTACATTTAAGAATAATCGATACATAAATTCTAGGTGAGGTGACTTATGTTTAAGAATGCTTTACTGCCAATGGGAAATATATGAATCCCAGTTATGGGTAAGTAGTTGGGCAGTTTGGGTTCTTTAACCTCGGTAGAGTAACTGCTCTAGGAAAAAAAATTATGTCTCTCTGTGTATCTATCTTTTTCCTTACATACGCTCCCGTCATATATATATATATATATATATATATATATATATATATATATATATAAGAAAAGTTTACAGTGTACGAAGCTTGATCCAGAAAGCAGAGATTAGTTGAACATTTTTGGCCACTCACGGTAACTTCTCATAAAACTAGGACAACATTATTCAAATTTTTCAAGTCTTAGTTTTAGTGTGATGCCCCAGCAACATTGTCCAGCTTCATTCTGCTTTCTATGCAAATCTTATGACTTTGTGCATAATTTCTTATATATATATGTATATATATATTCAATATTGAAAAATAATAAGGAATAATATTTGAAATGATATAAGCAAAAAGGCACTTCTCTCATTCGTATTAGATTTGTGAAATAAAATTTTATTTCTGATGACAGCTCGTGTCCTAATAATATTGTAAAATGTCAATTTAATTTCTGTATTTTCTTCCTTTTTTTCTCTCTCTTTTTTTTTTTTATCATTTGAATTTTATTTAAAACTTTATCCATGGTTAGTTATACTTAATTTAACCTTCTTTTTTTTTTCATAATTTCTCAATAAAGCACCATAGATATGATTTTTCTAAAGATGTAATTTTTATTGTCAAAATTTTCATAAATATTGGATCCGTACATTATGAAGTACATACCAAACCCATTTAATACCGAACGAAAAAAGTGAATTCTCAGATAAGAACTAAATTTTCTTTCAATATAGATAGAAATAAATAAATGCAACCATAAGAATACTTAACTCTCTATCTCCCCTTTCTCTCTCTCTCTCTCTCTCACACACACACACACACACACACACAAACACTGTTGAGGGGGCTCTTATCGTAATGTTGTATAGCGACAAGAAGATGCCTTTGACATGCAGCATGACTTGCGTGGGTGGCATGACAGGATTTGCGCCTGTTTACTACGGTAAACAGCACGATGCTCCCGCAGAAATGTAACATGGATTGCGTGGGTAGCATAACAGGGCGTCCACTTATTTCCTTAGGTAAACAGAACATAGGTGTTTCCACTGTGTAAGAGCAATGTAGGCTGCGTGGACGGCATGATAGACAGGTGTCCTGTCTATGCACAGTTCGTTGGAGGGAGGTATGACCATCAGGATTGCATATGTGTCCGGAAAAGTATTGGAATAGTAGGTAAATTGTTGTAAATCAAGTAAATATTTTTGCAGGCTGGGTTCTTTAGCCTTGGTAAGACAGCAAAGGAAAACTGAATTGCCGGCCTGTTAAAATCCGCGTAAAATTGACCTTGTGTCACGCTTGGTCCATGCGTAGGGGTTCGTATATATATATATATATATATATATATATATATATATATATATTATTGGGGTTCTCAGTACATGTCAATCCCATTTATACCCTGGTTGGGTGACATGGCTCGCTCACTGATATATTAAAGTCCGATACATTGAACAGGTTTGCTAGATCATGCATGCTACACCTTGTCTATTGGAAGAGATATTGAACTCGATCAACTCGTATCTCTTTTGGTTACCGTCTTTTTCGGATACTTATCTATTTATGCCACATGACTGTTTACAAGGCAACAAATGTTGAAAATAAGAACAGTATTGATTTCTTTAGAAATATTAAATTATTCATTTTAAAGTAAAATATACAGAAGCATTTAGCTTGTTGGATTGCGACTAGAGGAAGTAAACAAGATTATATTAATGTATAAAGTGCAGCCAATATAGAATAAAATCAAGAAGTTCACCTCGTTTTGTTGCAGCTGATAACTTATCTTACCAATATTAGAAAAATAATCCCTAAATACAGTTGTGTTAGGTTTAAGAAGTCGTGCGTGAATGTATCTTTGTTTCTTCTATACGTAAGAAGTACGTGAAGTTCGATGTTCTTTAAGATTCAAGTGAATAAGTGGGTTTCCTAAGATTTCTTGTTGGTTTCTGCAGAATCCGGACGAATTAAGCTAACCCCGAACAAGATAGGTCCTCGTTTGACTCAAGTCTGTAACTATATATATATATATATATATATATATACCGATTGCACCTCTGCGGAAGGATAAGACCACCCCAATAAGTGTCCTGAAATAACACTAAACATTTCGATGGTGAGGTTCCAGTAATGCTGGAGCTTTGGGAAATGTGGTAAGTACCGAATTTAATATTTTTTTAAAGCGTGTGCATGATAAAATATTTTAATCATTTTATTATGCACGTTCTTTTAGAAATATATACACACACACACACACACACACACACACATATATATATATATATATATATATATATTGTCATCCACAGACAGACTATTTCGTTGTATCACAACTTTTTAATGTGGCTAGACACGTAGGATGCTTCAAGATGGGATTGAAACCCACACAGCTATACTTTAGACTGAGTATCATACCACTCAGCTATCACTATATCATATGTAAAGACAAAGACATTACATCCGTTTTCGACACTAACTTCTTGCCGATGTCTTTTTGCCCCGCGCCCCTATTTTTTTTTTTAAACGAGTAAGAGTCCTTTGAAGAAATACAATTATTTTTCTTTCCATTGTGTGATGGATATCAGAAGAAGCATTTATCACTTGGCCTGCTGAATTAAATTTATAATTGACAAATTATGGCTTGTTGAGTTTTTTTTTTCAATTATATGGAAATTTGGTCCATAAGAAATTTATATATCATTTATCATACATTGAGGATTCCTGAAAATTTATAAGAATCTTCTTGCATAAGAAACCTCTTATATATTCTCAAATAGAATCATTTCTAACTCATCTTCTTAGGATATTATATATATATATTTTTTTCTTTATATGATCCAAGGAGGAAATCCAAGGCGTAGGAGTATCCAATATGAGATCTCAATACTAACGGCTATTGATGTTTAATTAATTTGGGATTAAACATAGATCAACACTCAACGTGTAGAGCTAAAAAAAGATCTTTTACATAAATGCAAAAGAAAAAAAAATTCACTTTCTTAGTATCATTATAAATTTATTTCAGGTTTCTTATGAGTTTAATTTATAAGCTTTATAGAAACCATATTCAGACGATATATTTAAAATTATTATTAGACGTTATCATATTACTTCCGGCGATATCAGGAACAAAAGGGATAAGACAAATATGATAATTTATTTTTGTGCTGTTTATTTTAAGATTGACCTGAACTAGTTTCAAACTAATCTCACTGTGAGAAGAAATTATTTTCTTGGAAAGAACAAACATATTTTTAGAACGTTTAAAGTTTCCTTTCTTGTTACATGATGGTTACGACTTGAACAGAGAGATGCTTTCAACATCAGACAAAGAATTGATAAAGATACGTAGGGCATTCAATAATTTTCCAGACTTTTTTGCACAGGCATTTAAAATTGTCGTAGACTCTTGCAAATACAGTATATTATTGCTATAAATCTTATGACATGACTGACCAATTTTTATGATTTCAAGTTCAAATGAACTGCTACAGCAGGAATCGGAATACACCCTACTAAAGCCTGATTGTCACAGCTGGTTAATTTCAAAAATGAAATCTGGATGTGAGGACACTTTAGAAGAACGATATGCAATAAAATTCCGTTTTAAACTTGGAAAAAATGCCACAAAAACGTATGGAATGCTTCAAACTGCTTTTCCACCATCTTGCATAAATCGAGCATCAGTTTTTGAGTGGCATAAGAGATTCAAGGAAGGCAGGGAGTCTGTAAGGGCTGATGAGAGGTGTGGGAGGAGTAAGGAAGTCAATACACCAGAGTCGATTGGCCAAAGGGTTTGAGTTAGGGTTACTATGTTGAGGTTTTAAGGGAGTTCAGGAATAGATCCGGTCGGAAGAGGCCAGCACTCTTCAAATCGGGTCAGTGGCATTTCCACCAAGACAATGCAGCAGTCCACAATTCCACCCTTGTCACAGACTATTTGACCAAGATGGGCATCAAGACAGTTCCTCACCCATCCTATATATAAGTGCATGGCAGTCGGAGGAGATTATTTCGAAAGGGACTAGAGTTTCATGAGTGTGCTATCAATAAAAGTACCCATACGCAAAAAGTCTGGAAACTTATTTAATGATCCTCGTATAAATATAAAATCAGTAATTGAAAAGATAAAAGAAACAATAGGTTAAAAAGTTTGAAAACATACTTACTATTTGGATATGAAATTTGATCTTTGAAGTAAAAGTTTGAAAAAGACACAGATCTATATAAACAAACTTGGACCTGCCTTGAAAATGACATAGAACAGCCACCAAACTTCCAGAGAAATAAACAAGACACAACTTTTTTGAAATGCATTAAACATTTATATATATATATATATATATATATATATATATATATAGTAATGTTGGTGACTGTACTGGCGGGCAGCCCGAAAGCTCCCCTTTCAGTAGATACTAAAACTCCACTTTATCTTTGATACATACCTTATAATGCTGAGTGCTAAGCAAGGAGGCTTCAAGTACCATATTTTGAGTCTTTAGTATTTTTACTTGGGCTTGAAGCGCTGTATCCCCGGCCATTGGCGAACACTTTACCTACTATGCCAATGAGTCGAATTTGTCCGGTTTAGTCTTGTCCAGCGACTCTTTTGTTATCACAAATCCAGATGTTTAGATGTTTGATTTCGCCATTTGAATACATATCATTAACTGCGGAACAGAAGTGAGTTTCTCTGCCTCAAGAAAATGAGGACTCGACTTAGACTGCAGCGCTAAAATTCAAACCTTTTACACTGAGTGGCAAACCAGTGGAACAGTACTAACAATCGATGTACACCATATACGGTAACTTTGCCAGACTAACACAAACATTTTCAACTTAAACTCGTGTTTGGTGAAATATTTAGCAAATCAACTGTGTGATTGATACAGAATGATAAAACTGTCATACAGTTTATGTATTATAAGTTTATATACAATAAGCCTAATAGATATATAATGTATCAATACCCAGACATCCAGTCTGGCAACTACTATTTGTTTATCTGTACAATTTCCTGGTAGCGTATTGCCCAGAATACACCGACTGAACCTGTGCAGAGGGGTAAGACTCCCCCCCACCAATGAATATCCTGAAATAGGACACTAAACAAACTGATTGTGAAATTCCAGTGATGCTGGGGCTTTGGGGAAAGCGGAGCACCCCCTCATTGCCATTGCTCCCAGGTTCACTCTGGCCCCGCGTGGTAGCACCTGATAGGGCCCTATCTATGGGTTAAATAGAACTAACGGCATACTTACGCTAAAATGAATTGTTTGATTAAATTGAATAGCTTGAAATAGAAAAGTTTTTGACAATTAAACCGTACTTACATTTAAACTGATTGCTTATGCTAAACTGAATTATTTGATATGGAACTGTTTTTTGACATTGAACCTGTACTTACACTAAACTGAATTGTTTAATATGGAAATGTTTTGACATTTAACTGTGTGTAAACAAAATCTATATTTGTACTAAACTGAATTAGCTGAATTAGAACTGCTTGACTCAACGGAATAGCTTGAAATAGAATTTTTTTTGACAATTAAACTGCGTACTTATGCTAAACCGAATGTTTGAAATAGAACCATTTTCATAAAAATGGATTTGGCGTTGAATAACCTACAAAGGTCGATATGCCATAAAACCCAACCAACCAACCATCTTGCCTTATAGATTGGGACTTTATATTATTATTACCCCAACTAGATAAGATTGGGCCTATCAGTTTCCTATGTTATATCTAGGGTTTGACCGAATCAGCACATATAGGTCTAATCCTAATATTTATCTAAAAGTCTTGCCTGTTCTATCATGCAGTCAATTTTTAAACATTGTTCTTGTTAATGCTGTTAACCTCTTATTATATAGCTTTTCTCGCTACCCGCTTCAAGGGTTGAACATTCCTAATGTTACAATTTTTCTCATCCCCTGCCTCAACGATTTTCTCTCATTGTTCGCTCTAAGGTTTGATAATTCCTTATGTAATATAATTTTGTTCACCACTTGCCCCAATGATTTTATCACCATCTCATATAATTTTCTCCACCGCTCTTTTTATGTTCCAGAAATTCATCTTGTAATATAATTTGGCCTATCGTCCCTTAAGGCTCTAAGCGCTTCCTCACATTGTAGCCTGAAATCCATTGTGAAACACTAGGTTACAGCAGATTCAACAGCCAAAATGTGAAAGGTGCTATCTCGCATACACCAATAGAAATAACGCCAGTAAAAGTTAATAAGAAACAAATAGGTAAACGATATATTGAGTTGGGTAGGATTGATTGATTTTAACGGAATGTTAAACCGACTAGGGTAATTTTTTACCTAGGGTTTAAGTTTATATGATTTTGTTTGGTTTTATGACGTATCAACAATTGTTGAATATTTAATGGCACATCCTGTTTTTACACATATTAATTATATATTTAGGAAAAATATTTTGTAGATACACCCTGTAAAATGAGCAAACAGTTTTATTTCTAACAATTGAATTTAGTGTAACTCAAAGTTAAATGGTTCCAAGTATTGATATGTGTAACCAACAACTCACTTGAACATCAGTCATTTAGTTACACAAAGTTAAATGATCAAACAGTTCTATTTCAATCAAGTCAATTTATCGTGTGTCATTTGTTTGTACTCAGTTTAAATATCAAACAGATTAACTAATAGATATGACCCTATCAGGTTATACCTCTCCGTGCCAGAGTGAACCTTGGTACAATGTCAATAAAAGGATACTCCGCATTCTTCAAAGCTGATACATTACTATCGCCTCAATATCATATTTTTTATGTTATATCAAGGATAAACATTGTGGACGTCTTTCCTCTCTTCGGAGTTTCAGTCAGTTCTACAGTTCCAACCGATGTTATATTTTGACCTTCAACCCGGCCCAAAATGCCATTCAAGGTGATGCACCAGAAGGAAGTGACACATTCCAATGGCAGTTAGGAGAGGAAATCGCGTGGACGGAAATTGGCTAACAAAATGGGACAAGCTAAAAAATCCCATGGTAAACTCATAGACTGACGCACCGGAAGAGAGTGACCTGTGAACTGCATGACAGTTATTTCCGCTTGATGACGATCAAACGTGCGATTTCAAAGATCGAGTGGGCGATCGAGTGGGCGTTGAACTCAGTCAAGACAGAAGTCAGACAGTTGAGTTCGAGTGCAGTTGCAGTACAGTAGGAGACGGAGTTATAGACGAGATGTGGTAGGGAACGCCACACCCGGCCGAGGGGGCCCTCGGGAACCCCGATGGAGTTGGGGGACCAGAGAGGTTGCTGATAAGATACAGTAAAGAAAGCCAGCACCCAGCAGGGCCTCCTGTTGAGCATCAGGAGAACGAGAAAGACACAACGTTGACGGCCATAAGAGTGGGGGTCAAAATATTAGAGTTTCTGTTCGGTCTCCAACACCTTCTCACATGCAAACCTTGAATAACCTTTTCGAACCCTTGCAATAAAGTGAGAGGTACATATTTTGTTAAAGAAGTCTTCCTGCGTCTGTTTATTTATTGTGTTGTTATGATTATGAGCATACAACACCTAGAGGTTATGAAATTACATTTTTGTATAATTGTTTCTTACTATCAAATACGAATAATTTGAAACAAGTTTATTTGACCGATAGATATGACATCAACAGTTATTATTTTGTAGAGTTGGCAATAAAGGGGTACACATTTCCCAGATGTCTATAACAGGACCCTAACCATTAAAAAAAGTTTATTGACATACCTAGAATGCCCAATTTTTGTGGGTTGGGTATTAAACCTGTACAGAGGATACAGTCAGCGAATTCATGACATTAGTGACAGGTCACTTGACTAGGATAAAGGAAGTAGTTTGTTGGAATATATTTTACGGCTTTACTCATGAAAACAAATAACTGTTTCCAAAATAGTTGAGCGAAATTCACTTAGTAGGAATATATATATATATATATATATATATATATATATATATATAAACTTATACTAGAAAGTGTTAAAAGTAAAATTTGGGTTTTAGGAGGTGATCTACAAAAGAGAGGATTATCTCTCTTGAGGATTAAATCTCATCTTATTTTTAACAGCAGTTGCAATATCCCCGTGAAGAGATAAGCATGGTCACTGATTACAACCTCTGCTTATCAGTGGACTTCCGATAGAATAGGAAGTTGCAAATTAAAAAAACAAACAAACATCGGTAGCAGCAACAAACACAACAACAACAAGAAATTAACACAAAAAAACCCCAAAAAACGAAAGGTCAACGTTGCAGAATAAATTTGTCACCAAGAAAATAGATAACTGGAATTAGTTCACTTCGGAACAGTTGAAACTCAGGAAGTACTAAGTATTTTCAAGTAATAAAAGATTATAAAACAATAGAACTTCCTCTTACTTTGGTTAGGCGTGCGCATGTCTGCCATTAATAATAAATTGAAACATATTTTTTTTACTTTTGCCGCCTACAACAGAAAATCGATGAGTGTCATTCATATATCCGAGAAATAGTACCATGAAGAAGAATATCATAGACATAAAAGTCGAAAGTAAGAAAAAAGCAGATAAATAAATAAACTTAAAAAATATAAAAAGAAGAAAAAGGGCGCTATGTTACCCCAGCATTTCCCCTTTCTCGAACACATAAAATAACTTGTGACCAGAACTATAATATCATAAATGGATTATTTTTCTACTCAGTGAGATAAAAACTGAATATATCTGCATAAATGTTTTGTTTGCATTTTCATGATATTTATAATTAAAAGTGGAAAACTGAACTTTCTATATGGTACACATATTTCAATGCTCAAAAACAATCCGGGTAGTAACATCATAGAGATGATATTAGAAAGAGAAAAAACACACCACTCAACAAGTCCCGACCCTAACTAATAAAGCAATAACATTTAGGGAAAATTCGACTTTAGTCATCAACATAGTCTCCTTCTAGGGTGATACACTGATTCTAACATTTTGATGCCTTTTTTGTGGAATGATTTGGCTTTGGCCTTAAAATATGCCCCAGTTTCCATTATCATTTCTTCATTGAAGCCAAATCTCTTTCTCTGTAGCATTCTTTTGAGATCCGCAAACGGCCAGTGGTCACAAGAGGCCAGATCTGGAGCATAGGGTTGGTGCAGGAGCAATTCGAAGTGGAATTCATGTAGTTTTGCTATCATCGCGATCAACTTGTGACACAACGCTTGATGAAAGAAGATTTTTCTTCTTTATTTGTAGCCGTTTCTTGGTGATTTCTTCCTGCAAACGCACAAATAATGCTATATGATTTTTGCTATGGATGTTACTTCGTTTCTCAAGGTAATCGATGAACAAAATACCTTGCGCATCCAAAGTTTTGCCTGCCGATATTTGCGTCTTTTGTCGCTTTGAACGGCTTCACCTGCTACTGTCCGCTCAGCTGAGTGCCCACTTGACTCCAGAGTAAAGTAGTGGATCCATATTCATCCATTGTCACATGTGTACACAAAAACTCCTTTTTGTTATTTTGAAACAGTTACAAACAAAGCTCTGAATAGTCGACTCATTGTTGTTTTGGATCGACAGTGAGCAAACGCAGCACCCTCTTTGAACACAGCTTTCTCATTGACAAATGTTAATGCCAAATGGTGAACACGCTGCTTTCTAATATCTTTTACTATTCTGCTATCTCATGCAACTTCAATTGATGATCGGCCAAAACGAGTTTGTGGAGCTTTTTGGTGTTTTCCATGACAACTGCCGAATTTGGGTGACCTGAACGTTCAGCATCATTTGTGTCTGTACGTCTGCATTTAAAGTCAGAATACCGCCACTTAACCGTTGTTTCTGACGGAGGTGAGTCCGAATAACACTTATAAAGCCATTGCTTGGATTGAACAGTATTTTTGCCATCAGAAAGCAATGCTTTATTTACACACGAAATTCAATTTTTTTCCATTGTTTTGAAAATTTGCAACAGAAAAATAAAGTGGGCGACCTATTTGAGGGTGACCCGAAGGCTCAATTTTCAATAGATACTATATTGAGGTGTGGGAGAGAGCGCTACTCCATTCTCTGGATTGCTCCACTTTACTCTTAATCCTTTCCTTATAATGTTGTGTGTTAAACAATGTGACATCAAGTACCATTTTTGAGTCTTTGGTTTGACTCGACCTGGGATTGAACCCCAGTCTCCCGGACCATTGGCGAACACTCTACTCATTAGGCCACCCATATGGATTTTTTTTTTATTAGTGGCGCCATCTATATATCAGGCCCGGGACTTATTGATTGATGTGTTAAAAGGAAAAAGCCAAAAGAAAAGTAAAGTAAAAAAAAAGAAGGGCAATAACTAAACGGAATGTTAATTGTTTAAATAAGGAAACAAATCAATTCACAAGTCCGAAGAAAATTTATAGGAATTGTTCGACGTTTTCTTAGTTAAAACTTAGAAGTGAAAGTATTAAGCGTTATAAAATCTAATTCGGGTTCTGAAATCTGGTTAAAATCATGAATAATAAATACAGTCCTGTGTAGTCAGGTGATAATAAAATTGTGATAAACCCATTCCTCTATTATCCCACAAAAAAAAAAAATCCTTGTCTTGACTTTAAATGAAAGTATTAAAAATATCGAAATAGCTGAAATTAAAAAAAAATATATATAAAATTTCCTTCTCTAACCTTAGTAAAAATTTTTAAAGATGAAACGATACGAATTGATAAGATCAAGAAAATAAAAATTCTAAAATAATCTTAACTTCAAAAGTAGACTTAAGTGTGAGCAGAAAGTCTTAGATGGAGAAAGTTTTTGAAGGTCGGCTAAAAGCTCTTGAATCTGAAATCTAATTTAAATCTTACTTCTATAAATATTGAAAGCCAGAACAAAATTTTTAAAAAGACCAAGTTAAATATCTGAAATTAAAACTTAAGAAAATTTAACGCGTAAGGATGAAATTATTTTTCTCCCTTAGTTGGAAAACTCACATTTTCAAAACCCTATAAGCGTAACACCAGATATGTATAACTCTGCAATCCTTGCATTGCCCCAGATTGTCATTGGATAACTGTTTCTGGGAGTTACTTGGAAGAGGAACGTCATACACCAACAGAAAGCATCAAATAATTTATTCAGGAAAACATCAACTACTCATCTATCAGAGTAGCATCTGTTGATGAGAACAACAAAAAAGAGCCAACGAAAAATTAGGATGAGTAATTCCACCCGTACATCGTAAATGCTTGACTCATCGCGCAGCTAATCAAAGGGTGCGTTCGGCTGAGGTTAAGGCTCGGGCCCTTGGTTCCAAAATCAGGTACAGAAACCAAACTAAACTTACTTTGATGCAAAATCATTGTCATTAAAGCTTCATATAGCGTTCATACACAATAAACCAGCTACATGAACAGACAGCGTCTGCAACCGAGCATCAGATAAACATCATATGCGTACAAAACATAGATACTATCATTGCAAACTAGTATTAAAATGTCATGATACCGACAAAAGATGGACATTTGTCTCGGCATTGGCATGAAAAAAGCAAATTACGTCAATGCCACTATAGATGGAGAAACGTTTCTCAGTCTTCGCGCCTTAAAATAGCTAAATTGCATTGAGATAATTCAACAGGGAATGATGTGTGCTACATTTAATAGCAACTCTTCCACAAAAATCGTCTCATGCAACTGTCCGAAAAATGCTAGTGATAGACCAGACATCATCACCTTCTACAAAGGGCTGTCTAACGGTGTCTGACACATTTTCAAACAGAATGTTCTAATAATCATTGAATGCATGAATGCTCTTATTGATAAAGACGGAAAATCTGTAAATTTTGCTTACGCAACTAGCCGAATAAAAATGGAAAATATCAAGCAGATCTTTCACAGGAGAATAGGCTTGTATGCTTAGACACTACATTTCAAAAAGTGTATGAAAACTTTGAATCTACACCGATCCAAATAACTTGAAAGCACAAATAGATTATATATTCACGAAGTGGATAAACAGCTATACTCTACACAGTTACAATCCGTCATCAGATCTTCAACTTTCCCTCATTCTTTTCCAGATTATTTAGAAAATTCCAAGAAATCTGGCTATAACTGGAACTGCCGTCATTTTAATTTGTTTTTCAATGTCTTTGTAATTTACAATTACTTGCCAAGTCGGCTGGGGCCGCAGAATACACTAACTGCATCTCTGAAGAGGGGTAAAACTCCCAACGAGTATCATGGATATGACACTAAACAATGTGATGGTGAGGTTCCAGTAATGCTGAAACTTTCTGGAATGCGGAGTACCCCTTCATTGCCATCACTCCCAGGTCCACTCTGGCCCGAAGTAATAGGGTCCTATTTATGGTTCAAATTGAACTAAACTATGTACTTATGGTAAACTGCATTGTTTGAAATTGGACTGTTTTGACATATAAACCGCGTACTCATGTTAAACAGAATTGTTTGAAATATAACGGTTTTTAGTATAGAACTAAACTGTGTACATATGCAAAACTAAATTGGTTGGAATTAAATTCAGCGTTAAATCACCCGAAAAGGGTTGATACATCGTAAAACAAAACAATCAATCTAATTACTTACCTCGATTTTCCCTTTTTTCTGCCATAAAGTTGGTGAGTTTTTATTTATTAATTAAAACTAGATCTAGTTTTCTGGCTCGGATTACGGGACTCGTTTTTAGTTCTAAATCACAGAAAAAATTTCCGACTCAATTTTCAAGTCGGCGTTTGAAATGTGTTTATATCATTGTTTGTATTTACAAGAATCGCTTCACCACGGAGAGAATGTGATCCAAGGTCATTTTTTATGTGGAGTAAAGCTGCTTTAAATTCAGAAGTTTTTTCTGATCCACAATTACTTGTCTTCGGATGTTTATAGAGCCAAATCGTCTCAGCTATTAACAGATACATCATGAAAGAAGAGATGGGTTCATGCCTTTCCAAAACGCATTAGTGACGCACAAACCACTTCGTCCGGGAATTGAATTTGAATTCATCGATTCCATTTATTACAACGATAACTGTTACACTAAACACGTCTCCGAGTGTTACATTTTGTAAATAAATGCGAGTCTTTATTGTGATTAACGTTTCTGGCGTTCCTTTACGCCACAAGAGAGTCAGGGGATGAAATTAGAGTCACTCTGCATATACTAAACAAACTGAACTTACAAATTAAAATTTGAATTTATTATGTTTCAAGATTCGGAATTATCGATACCCCTACGTAGATAGATAGATAGATAGATAGGTTGGTAAACACAAGGAAGAAATTTATAACAATAAGCCAACTGATAAATACAATTGTCTCTTTGGCAGAAGGGATATATAAAAGTAATGAATTTATAAAAGGATTATAGACAAAAGTATTCATGATACTACCATTCTCTTCGCTAATTTCTTTAATATATGTCTGTTCACTTCCTTCCAACCTCATCCTTATTCAAACGCATCGTTGCGCCGTACTTAACAACGACCGATGTTAATTTGTGCCATATTGTTGCCGCCAATAGTCGCCATTTTCAGTCGAAATGATCATTGCGTTCCCATTGGAGTTGAAAGGCATTAATATGCAAAAGTGTATGAATAGTTAAACGTAAGGACAGTTGATAGTTTAATCGTACGTTGATAGTTGCGTATATCATCTCTATATCATATTTCGTATATCGTTATCCCTCGATTTATAAATAGTGAATTCTTTTAAAAGTCGACGGAAGCAGATTTTGTGAACTGGCAGTCAAATCCTTGTTTTCCAGTCACCATATTGAGGAGATATCTCAGTAGCAATACGGAACAGTCGATTCTGCTCAAAGGATATGAAGAAGAATTTGTTTATGCTACGAGAATATGATGGTGTCTTTTGTTTAGTTTCGCCCTACGGCTGATGTATGGATCACCTAGAAAGAAGAGAACTCACGAACAATAATAGACCCACATTATCATTTACTAAGAGCTTAATTTAACACAAGGGAAGTGGTATAGATGAATCAAAGAGAAGAAAATTCACCAGAAATAGTCTGCTACAATAGTCATTAACTATGCTTAGTTTAAAATAAAACCAGAAGAATTGGACACTCTGTGAGAATCAATCTTTCTATCAATGGAATCATGTGAAAGTAAATTTAAAATGTTTTTCAGTAAGTATATATATATATAATTTAGTTTACTTCGTTACAGCGAGAACGGCTTATTTTATTGGAGGGATATTTGGCGATTGAGATTTAAAAAAAAGAAAACAAACAAAAGAAGCAATACGGAATTAACGAAAAACAGAAACTAGAAAACAACAATCAAACAAATAAACAAATAAACAAGCCATACAGTTGATCGTCCGGTAGCCTGGAGCTAATCAGGTCAACAACAATTAGATCAACCCCTTTTTTACGTATGATCATTTTTCTTATTAACTTGAGGGTTATTTGGAAGCTATATATTAGGATTCAATGGACAAATGTCACAATACGCTACCATTTAAGGGGTTGTAATGATATCCTTAAAATTCACAGCCTGGTCGTGTTAACTTCATCATGGTAAAAAGAAATCAAACAAAAAACCCTTCCTAAATTTAATCGTTGCCAGACCGTTTCTCGTAGTCAGCTGATAATGAAGATAGAAAGGAAGAAGTTTGCTCCAGCGAGAAGAGAGACAGATAGTGTACAGGGGAAGACGAAAGAGTGACGACAGATGTTTTTATTATTTTTCTGCTCTACGGCTGTTTGTGCGTGCATAATGTTCCATGTGACAAGCCCAGCAGCCTTCGTGTCTCTACCTCTGCGTATCCTCTTGGTCTCCTCTAACCCGTGTCTCCTCTTGTGTCTTCTTTTCCGAGTCTTGTCTCGTGTTTCAGAATCCGACTTTATACTTACCTATTCCTAAAAACATTAATTACGTAAGTGAAAGACACGTAACTGCCCAGACACAGAAATCAGCTGATTCTAAAGTATTGAATATTTTGCGTTCCAAGTTTTTCGAATTCGAAAACAAACACGCATTTACCATAAATTAATTTGGAATCGCTTGTGGTCGATGTGTTACAGTTTTGGATCTGCATTCTGTGGTCGCTGGTTCAATCTCTGGTGGGGGAGATCATGGTATACACTGCTAATGAGACCTAATAAGGTCGAAGCAGCTCTCCAGTAGATCTGTAGGTGGCACACTGTGCTTGAAGGATTTTCTGGTCATGGTAATTCAATTTATAAACGCTTCTTATTGCATGTTTTATATTCCTAAGAATAAACAAATAAAAATATACCATTCTAGTTTTGACCTAGATTACAAATGAAGTTTTGCAACTCTGTTTTAAAGTTTAACTTAAAAAGAATTAACAACTAAAATAATTAACTGAAATTCTTAATCGCTTTAACAAGGACGAGGATCATTAAATGAGTTTCAAGACTTTTTTCGTATGGGCACTTTTATTGATAGTACACACATAAAACTCTGGTCCACTTCGAAGTAATCTCATCCGGCTGCAATGCACTTGTTGTACCGTTCCAACAATTTCTGGAAGGCCCCATGGACTTCCTCTTGGGTGAGCGTGTCAATGACCTTCGTTACGGCCTCTTTCATCTCCTCAATTGTCTCATAACGACAGCCTCTCAGCTCAGGGAATAACCAAATGTCACAGGGAGCAAGGTCTGGACTTTAGGGAGGGTGAGGAAATGTCTTGATGCCCATCTTGGCCAAATGGTCTGTGACATGGATGGAGTTGAGGACTGGTTCTTTGTCCTGGTGGAAATGCCACTGACCCGATTTGAAGGGTGCTGGCCTCTTCCGACGGAATATCTTCTCCTGGACTCCCTTAAAGCCTCAACATAGTAACCCTAACCCAAACCATTTGGCCAACCAATTCTGGTGTTCTGACTTCCTTACTCCTCCCATACCTCTCATTATCGCTCACAGACTCTCTGCTTTCCTTGAATCTCTTATGCCACTCAAAAACTGATGCTTGAATAATACAAGATGGTCGAAAAGCAGTCCGAAGCATTCCATACGTTTCTCTGGCATTTTTTTTTTCAAGTTTAAAACAGAATCTTATTCCATATCGTTCTTCTAAAGGGTCCTGACGTCCAGATTGCATTTTTGAAATTCACCAGCAGTGACAATCAGGATTTAGTAGGGTGTATTCCAATTCCTGCTGTAGCTGTTACTTTTAACCTGAAACCAGAAAAATTGGTCAGTCATCTCATAAGATGTATAGCAATAACATCCTGAATTTTCAAGCGTCTACAACAATTTTAAAAGCCTGTACAAAAAAGTCTGGAAACTGAAAGTTGGCTTACTGATAAAGACACACACTAGGGGTTAAGGACTGGATGTGTTAATTCCTCGTCTTCCCTTACCAACCGTGTGAGATTATTTGACTGGCCTCCAGACATCTTGTCTGCAGCAGTACTCTAAGTTTACGATCAAATTTGAACCTATCTCTAAATCTGTATATACATATCAACGAACAACTTTTTTCTGTCACCTCACAAGCAACAGCGCCTCTGGATATTTAGTTGTATTTGCCAACCGAATCGTACGAGGAGAAGTGACCTATGATCAATGTTTTAAGAGGAGTTTAATATTTCTAAATTAAGAGTTTTCCTTCAACCAGACCGGTTGTACGAAGGTTAAAGAGACCAGTGTTCCCCACAATTTACCCATAACTGGAAGGTGAAAATTTAGATGGCTGCCTTTCCTAAGGTTATTAGCGCTATGTGAAATGTGAACAGTCTCGTCCTGGATTCGAACTTTGGCCGACGCTCCTATTTCCTCCTCCGATAAGAATTACATTATGGGCGCCTCGAAGCTTATTTATATTTCAGTTATTGATTTTGAATAATTAAACCTTTTTACTGCTGTATGGATGCACTACTTGGACGCTAACAAAAACGGATGGAGAAGCTAGACGGCAATTACACAAGAATTACTGGCTACCTGCCTCCCATCACGAAAACTAACCAAGTTAGACAAACCAGACATGCAGGTCATTGCTGGAGAAGCAGGGACGAGCTCATAAGTGATGTACTACTATGGACCCCCACATATTGCCAGGCAAAAGCAGGACGACCAGCTCGAACATACATCCAGCAGCTATGTGAGGATATGGGATGTGGCCCTGAAGACCTACCAGAGGAGATGAACGATAGGGAGAAGTGTCGAGAGAGGGTCAGGGATATCCGTGCCTGCGGCACGACATGATGATGATGATGAAGTATAAAGATCGTTATTAACACCGGCACACTACCACACTTTTTAATAACCCCAGTTTGGAACAAACGGCCGCTAAAGTCATTATATTATGTACATAATATAAAAAATATTTTTACATATAATTATTCTGCTATCTTTTCCTGGTCCATTCTAGCCCGGAGAGGTAGCACTCCAACTGATGGGTCAAATAGTACGGTCTGAAATTTAAATTGTGTTTTGCTAAACTGAATTGTTTGAAATAGAACTGTTTTTACATTTAATTGTGTGTAAAGAAAAAGCTGTGTACTTATGCCAAACTGAATTTTGTGAAATAGAACTGTTTGATCAGATAACTGTGTGTAAACAAATAACTGACCTTTAATTGAATTATTAGTGATACATAGCAATACTTGGAATCAATTAAATTTGTTGACATGCTAAATTAAATTGTTTGAAAAAGAACTGTTTGATCCTTTAACTGAGTGTAAGAAAACTGTGTACTTATGCTGAACTGAATTGTTTGAAATAGAGCTGTTATCATTTAGAATGTACTTATGTTAAAGTGAAATGTTTGAAATAGAACTCTTTTTACATTTAACTCTGTATTCGTATTTGATTGAAATAAGAGAAAACATTTTCCTGAGTAAAAACTATAGACTCAGGTTCGTTTAAAGATATTAATCATATATATATATATATATATATATAAATTTTGCTTAAAATAACCGACAATTGATAATATGAGATAAAACCATGACCAACCAAAATCACGATTCCACTCCGTCTTTTTCTATCTCTCCCTCAGTCTGTCTGCTTCACTCTTTCTCTTTTATATATATATATATATATATATATATATGTGTGTGTGTGTGTGTGCTGACTCAATCAAACCCCTCCACGGAGGGATTTGACACAAGGTCAATTTCTCAGTGCCATAGAGGAGGCTTGAATCTCTTGTTTATTTCTCCTAGACTGATTGTTTCCCCAAGTCTATAGAACTCAATTGCCTACTATTTATAAATTGCTTGGGTTAGAAAAATGGATTCATGTATTCCCCAAGGGCACTAGCTCGAAGTTAAACGCAAGCAGGCTTACTTTGGATTGTAACTTAGGTTGCCCATTCCACTTTCTGTGATTTGGTTAGTAGTCTTATTTTAAATGTCGTATCAGCCTTAGTGGATTTTTTTTAACGCCAAAGCAATCCGTTAGAAAGAAAAGATGAGGCTCTATTTTACGCATGACCAGGGGATTTAGGGTTCATGATTTACTAAAGGTGTCATTTCAAAAGTGAATCTAATATTAAGAGTGGTGTTTGAACTCCTTTAATACGCTGTCGTTAGCCTCTAAAACCATTCGATGCCCTTATTAATTTGTTACGCAACTAACAAATAGATGATTGACATCTCTTATACTAACGAATATGATAGAATTCAACTGCTATTGATAGATTTAGTGATTAGGTTTGGTTTGGTTTGGTGGGTTTTATGGCATATCAACCTTTGTAGTTTATTTAACCCCAAATCCATTTTATGTGAATAATCTGTTCTATTGAAAACAATTCAGATTAGCATAAGTACACAGTTTAATTGTCAAAAACATTTTCATTTCAAACTATTCAAGTAGTTATATGTAACAATTCAGTTAAGTGTAAATACAGTTTTAATGTCAAAAAACAGTTCTACTTGAAATGATTCAGTTAAGCATAAGCACACAGTTTAAATGTAAGTACGGTTTAATTGTCAAAAACATTTCTATTTTAAACTATTCAGTTTACTCAAACAATTCATTTTAGCATAAGTATGCTGTTAGTTCTATTTAACACATAGATAGGGCCCTATCAGGTGCTACCATTCCGGGCCAGAGTGGACCTGGGAGCGATGCCAATGAAGGGTTACTCCGCATTCCCCAAAGCTCCAGCATTGCTGAAACCTCACCATCAGATTTTTAGTTTCATATCGAGGACACTCGTTATGGCGGGGCTCTTGCAGTCAGTGTATTCTACAGCCAGAGCTGACTGGGCAAACTTAGTGATTAGAATCCTAACAGTTTATATATACTTAAACCCTCAACCAAAATAAGGATGTGACACAAGGTCAGTTTCTTAGCAGAGAATTGATAGATTTGATTTAGTGTCTACTTTCTTGTAGATTGTCTGCCTAACCAAGAATATTTAAGAAGGGAGATAACAGATGGATTCATGCCTTTCCTAAGGAAATAAAAGTGAAGTAAAAAGCAAGAAGCCTCGCCAACAAATTTTCTCGTGTCATCGATTACATTTCTTATGATGATAACCCTAACGTCACGTACATTCCATATATGTATATGTATTGGGTGAAAGGGGTTTCATGAAAAGATATTGACTATAATGTGATGTCACATTTATGGAGGTGCCCGTGGTGTAATGGTTATCGTTGTAGGAAATGGATACGGCGACACGAGTTCAAATCCCGGACGAGACTGATTGCATTTCACATAGCACTAATACCCTTGAGAAAGGTATGAATCCAATTATTCTCCCTCCAGCTATGGATAAATAGTAGGGCAGACTGGGTTCTTCAGCTTCGGTGATGCCTCACTAGTCTTGGAGAAGGAAAACTCTGAATTCTAACCGGTTAAACTTCGCTTAAAAATTGACCTTGTGTCATATCCTGCCCGAGCGGAGGGGTTGGTAAATATGATATTGTGATGTCACAGAAAATTGTCTATATTGTGGTGTCTAGATGGTAATTAGGTTGAGGAAGAGATAGAAGTAAAGCTATGAGGAAAATGAAAGGATTCTCAAAAGTATGGTGGCACAGATTGACATTTTTTTCCTATCCGTTTTCTATTTTGATTTTGCTTTCGGTTAGTATGATGTTCACCAGGTATGGTGACATTTGGTAAAAACCTGGACGTTGTTTTATACGGTTTTTTTTTTGGGAAATGACTACATATTCTAGTTGTCTTAGGGATTTCTTGCAGGGTATGGGTTTGATTAAGGTGGCTTGGGAAAATTGAATGTGTGTTTTAGCTGTAACATATAATAGAAAAAGATGTTTTGATCAATATTTGTTTCGATTAATCGTTTGTATTCATAGATGCTTTTTTCTTGATTGTGTTGAGTATCGCCGATGTAATGCTTGTTTCTATGCAAGCGCGATATATGGTTTCGTAGTTGGTTCGTTTTGAGATGATTGTGAGGTTTTTAATGGTTTGTGATGTGGTTTGTATGAATGGTATTCCTAACATGGTTAGTTTAACGTAGAGTGGTATGCTATGTGTGTTAGTTGGTAGAGAGAGCGGTCTACAGTTGATGGGGATAGTAGGGATGGTTTTCTTTTGTTTAATTGTTGAGTGAATCTTAAGAGCTTTTTTTAGCATTGTGGTGGGAGTAGAAATGTATGTAATCGTTTTTGTTTGTGGGTTTGCAGTAGACTTTAAAAGTTAAACTGTTACGAGATTTAATAAATCCAATATGCTGATTCGAATTCTCCACATATTTCTTAAATACACATATCATAGAAAAGAAATATAGCGAGAATAATTAGTCCCGAACATTTGAGGAAAACCTTTGGGATATTTCCCCCGGAGAATTCTTTTCTATTTAATTCATATCCACCATTTGTTTGAATTCATTCGTACGGGCGCCACTATTATACAAAAATATCCATAAGACCCCTCAAGGCCCAAAGGCAGTCGCATGCCAAACTGAAAGTCAATAATCATGTTATTCTATATTTTCTTACTGTGTATCAACTTATTTTTCCTTTTTCTTGGAAATGCTGACATTTAAAAAGAAGTGGCAGAGATCTAAACACACAAACCCTTGCAATAAAATTTCATGAAAGAATTAAATTTAGTATAAGTTATTGCAAACGAATTGGTCTTGCTATATTCGAGCATCTTTTATGATTCAAAGTTTATATTCAATGATTCAACAAGTAAGTCTGAATCAATAGTTCTTCAGAGACAGATTTTGATTAAGTTTTTATTTTACTCTATTTTGGTGAAAATTTGCTGTCAAGTCACGCTTAAAGTACCGTTTCTCGCAGTTCACTGATGTGGTACTTTAAATAAATAACTGTTCTATTTTAGTTTATGCCTCTGGTAATCAAGGAATATCAAATCTCCTTGCCTGGTGGTGAGGTTGAGATTAAATTTTAAATCCTCCGCCGAGGAGATAAAACCTTCCAAAAAGTGGTGTTCTGTGTATGATAGTGAACTTGATCTGATTGAAGAATCCTCTTCTGGTTCTTTAGGAAATGTGATGTACCCCTTCATAGCAATTACTCCCAAGTCAACCCTGGTAGTTACTTTTAGGGTTCTATAGATATATTCGAAAACTATTTCTATTCAATAAGAATACTTGAAGCCATAAACTCGTCTACAAATTATTTGAATAAGGTGGGGTCACTTGAAGCTGTAATTCTCTTTTAAGCATTATCATCATTGAAATCTTGTAAATGCGTGTAAATAAATGTTTGTGCAAAACTGAGTAAGATATTTATCCGACCTTCCATGAGGTCAGATTTGGTGCAACTCAGCATTTGATCGGAATAAATGATACACTTGGCTGAAAGCCAATTGATATTGATGATCAATACTTACTCTAAGCCATATAATAGTGAATAAATTGGTAATATTAGATTGAAATACTAGCAACCGTACGACTGAGCAAGTTATTTAGATTAGATAGAACCCCCCCCCCTGGAATAACGTTAAGTAAAGTCAAGATGGTGAGCATAGTTGAGGCGGCGGGGGTGAAGGCTCCCTTTTCAATAGTTACTACACTGAGGTTTAGGGGAGGGCACTACCCCATTTCTTGGTAAGTAAAGTTGGCAACCATAGTCGAGGGTGGCCCGAAGGCTCCATTTTCGATAGCTACTACACTGTGGTTTAGAGGAGGGCGCTACATCATTCCCAGGATTGCTCCACTTTATCCTTTATCCTTATAGTGCTGAGTGTTAAGCAAGGTGCCATCAGGTCCCACTTTTTGAGTCTTTGGTATGACTCTATCTGGGATTGAACACCGGTCTCCCGGAACATTGGTAAACAATCTACTCATTAGGTCAAAGAAACAATTTATTCCGGAAAAAATAAAATAAAAATGCTGTTAAACGGGGAAAATTTAGATATGATAACAATCAAACGTTGAAAATGCATCGACCTGTGCTTTCATCATCATCATCATATCGTGCTTGTAGCACGGATATCCCTGACCCTCTCTCGCCACTCCTCCCTATCGTTCATCGCCTTAGGTAGGTCTTCAGGACAACATCCTGTATCCTCACATAGCTGCTGAATGTACGTTCGAGCTGGTCACCCTGCTTTTGCGCGGCCATGTGTGGGGATCCATAAGAGTACATCTCTTATGAGTTCATCTCTGCTTCTCCAGCAGTGTCCTGCATGTCTGGTTCGTCTAACTTGAATAGTTTTCGTGATAGGGGGCAGGTGGCCGTACAGTTGGTGTCTTGTGGGGTGTTGCTGCCTATTTTTTGTAAATATCATTTGATTTTTAAATCTCCTGGCAGCAACCTGAGCTTTCGATAAACCATATGTAATTGATATTTCATTAAGCAAAACAAACTGACCAAAATTGCTAACATTATTATATAACCCTCTTCAGCTGTTTATATACGACGACGATAAACAGTGAGGATAAGGATGAAGCTCTCAGTAAGATTCAATGTCATTTAATTTCTGTGCAGTAAACCTGGTTAGCTGCTCTAATCAACTGAATAACGAAGAGCGATTGTAAAATCTTAAATCAAAGAGGCTATACCAATCCATATTTACCCAACCCCTCCGCTCGGGCAGGATATGACACAAGGTCAATTTTTAAGCGAAGTTTAGCAGGTTTGAATTCAGAGTTTTCCTTCTCCTAGACTAGTTGCCTCACCA
>CAUZXS010000972.1:315000-332500 GCA_963585895.1 Sepioteuthis lessoniana
TGTCCCTTTCTTTTAAGGTTCCCTTAGAATTTTTTTTCTCTATGGCACTTGATTTTCCTCACTTTCTTTTTAGGTCCGTCCAGAAATAATTCCTTGTATGGCAGTTGACATTCCTCACTTTTTTAAGGCCCCCTTAGAAATGATTCTTTTTATTGCACATGATTTTGTCCCTTTCTTTTAAGCCTCCTTTAAGAATGTTTTTTCTATACCACTTGATTTTCCTCACTTTTTTAAAGGTCCCTCCATAAATGATTCCTTTTATGGCAGTTGACATCCCTCATTTTCTTTTAAGGGTCCCTTAGAAATGATTCTTTCATGGGACTCGATTTTTTCACATGCTTTTAAGACTCCCTTAGGAATGATTTTTTCTATGGCACTTGATTTTTCTCACTTTATTTTAAGTATCCCTTAAAAATGATTATTTTATGAGTCTCGATTTTGTCATTTGCTTTTAAGGCTCCCGTAGAAATGATTTTTTCTATGGCCCTTGATTTTTCTCACTTCCTTTAAGGCCCCTTTAGAAATGATTATTTTATGAATCTTCATTTTATCATTGGCTTTTAAGACTCCCTTAGGAATGATTTTTCTATAGCCCTTGATTTTTCTCACTTTATTTTATGTCTCCCTTAAAAATGATTAATTCATGGGACTCGATTTTGTCACATGCTTTTACGGCCCCTTAGAAACGATTTTTTTTTTGGTACTCGATTTTCTCACTTTCTTTTAAGGCTCCCTTAAGAATGATTTTTTCTATGGCCCTTGATTTTTCTCACTTTATTTTAAGTCTCCCTTAAAAATAATTAATTCATGGGAATCGATTTTGTCACATGCTTTTACGGCCCCTTAGAAACGATTTTTTTTTTGGTACTCGATTTTCTCACTTTCTTTTAAGGCTGCCTTAGAAATTATTTTTATATGGCATTTGATTTTCCTTACTTTCTTTTACGGCTCCAGTGATTCTTCTTATAGCATTATTTTTCCTCACTTTCCAATGTCATGTTCTGTCTATAATTGGGACTGCTTCTCAATGATATGCTCTGACGTCTCGGGGTAAACGTGCAACCAGGTCCATCTTTTGAAGAGGAATAAAACTAGTTTTAATTCTCAGCTTTTATTTTTCTACACTCATTGCTATGCTAAGGCTAAAGAATCAAACTTGTCTTTGTTTACACCTAGTTAGTAGGAGTCTAAGTGAATTCATGCCTTCCCTTATGGTATAAGTACGAAATTTCATTTAGAACTACTGCCCTTGGGAAAACCATGGACTCTCCACCAAGCTATGAGTAAATAGTTGGTCAACTAGAACCTTTGAAAATGCAATTCGTCTAGATGGTAAAATTTAACTAAAAATAAACTGAACTTCGTTTAAAAAGTTGAATTCATGTTTAATCTTTGTCACGAATAAGTTGCTGGGCAAATACAAAAAGAGGTATTAGAGTAGCGGACAAAAATAAAACAAAAAAAAAAAGATAAAAGCAAAAATGGACTGCTAAAGAAAATATTATTAAGACAATTGACGATAATTTATTTAGTCTATAAAAAGTTAGTACAATTTTTGACCATTTCGAAATATTTGGTAGGGTATTCATTTGCGTCAGATGTAATTGTTTTGCTCTTGCAGTGATTACCGTCTTTTTAGTGAAAATTTCCTGTTTTCTTGTAATCCTTGGAGAAAACATCAGTTGATGAATAATGGGGATTCACTTTCTTAGCGATGTCGAGATGTGAGAGTTGACAATAATTATACGACAAAATATGAACTTTTCCAAACTCAGATATCTGCTTAATGGCCATTAGAAAAGAAATAATCCGAAATTATGATATCAAATCAAGGAAAATAAAATTCTTAGAAATTTCCTGATATTTTGGTATGTCTGAGAATTTCCTTTTACAAACGTCGACAACTATAATCAAGGAAAAAAATATGTGTGTCTAATCCATTGAAGTTTCATAAAAAATGTCATAATTATAAACAAAACGACTTAGATTATTCGGTCAATTGCCTTCATCCCCATTGTTATTTTTACAACGTTTCGGCCGATGAATCCTTTCGCCTTCTTCAAGTCTTTTATGTCGAACTAGGGATCCTATTCAGAATTTTGAACAGAATTCTTTATCTAATTAACTAAGGTAGATTGTTCTAGTTTCGTTAGCCATGTCCTTGTACAAGTGTTCAGTTACTGTTGAAATTCTTCTTGCCATTTGGTTTTCAGTTGGACGATACAAAAAAAAGGCACGCCTTCTTAGTAACAAGGCTGGAATACGTTTTCACAGTAGGGTGTAGCTTTCGGCTGCTCATATATACTTTAGTCATCTCTGATTGGCCAGTCTCCTGCTGCTACTGGCAGGTAAGTCTATAAATATTTGCTAGTGAGGTGTCGGCAGCTAATACATATTAAGGACCCCCATAAACAATCCAACTGTTTTGGAGGTGCCCGTGGTGTAATGGTTATCGTCGTAGGGAATCGACACGACGGCACGAGTTCAAATCCTGGACGAGACTGATTGCATTTCATATAGCACTAATACCCTTAGGAAAGGTATGAATCCAATTATTCTCCCTCCAGCTATGGATAAATAGTAGGACAGACTGAGTTCTTCACCCTTGGAGAGGCAACTAGTCTAGGAGAAGGAATACTCTGAATTCAAACCTGTTAAACTCCTCTTAAAAATTGACCTTGTGTCATATCCTGCCCGAGTGGAGGGGTTGTAAATATGATAAACAATCCAACTGTTACAGTAAGTATTTTTAATGTTAATTACCCGTAGTTGGGATTGGACCTGCAACCTCCAGATAATTTCACTTATAAGCACTCTTCAACCAAATGCCTCTATCCGTTGCGCCATGCTAGAGGTACTCTGTATGTGATTGGAAGACCTGAAGAAGGCCGAAGGATACATAAGCTGAAACTTTGAGAATATGTTAGAGAAAATGAAGAATCCGAATACTCTAAGTGATAAATATTATCAAGCGTCATCTCAGAAATTTAGACAAATAATAAAAAAAAAGTTCAAGTTCTTTTTTATTGTTCGTTTTACCCAATACTGAAAAAATGCAATTTCGGTCAGATTCCATTCTTGTGACAGACTATTGGGTTGCATAATATCCCTAAAGCAGAGCGAAGAATATCACCGTAAAAACTTTGGGTACACTGCAACAACAACAAAAAAAGCGTTTCAGTTATCCGAATATACTTGATTTAGAAGGTACTCTGTATGTGATCGGATGACGTAAAATTGAACAGCCCAGAGAATTGAACTGGCAATCCGGGTTCAAGATCTTGAAGGGACTGTTGGCGTTCACTTCTCTCTAAATCCATTGAAATGGTAAATGTCCACTCCCCAATGCCATCTTCTTATTAATTGCTGAGTAGATCGGTCTCTTTAACTTTAGTAAAGGGATTATTAATAGATCACGCCAG
Source organism: Sepioteuthis lessoniana (assembly GCA_963585895.1). Taxonomy (NCBI): domain Eukaryota; kingdom Metazoa; phylum Mollusca; class Cephalopoda; order Myopsida; family Loliginidae; genus Sepioteuthis; species Sepioteuthis lessoniana. The sequence goes on from CAUZXS010000972.1 coordinate 318,423, forward strand.
TAATCATTTTCTGCTGTTAATACCATGTAACACTGTTCAAACTGTTGCGTGTAACTTGGAATGTTATATAATTGCGGAAGGTTTTTTTTATATTATCATTTTTCGTTGGTTATATCTTATCTTTCTGTTTAGTTAAGCTTAGAACTATTCGGCTTAGTGCACGGGTCGGGGTACACATTGAGCGCAGGTGTTCACGCGTGCGCAGGGAGGATGTGACAATCACAGATGTCATAATAAAAACCACATATAGAAAATATGACTGGGGATGTGAATGACGTCATGCCCGGAAGTGATAGGCTGAAGATTTTGGGTGATTTTTGAAAAAATGCTGTTAGTTGAGATTTGAACCTAGACGAAGCGAGTTGAGATCTGAACCTTGGCGAGTCCAGTTGGGTCTACGAGATGCGCTGCGTGTGGTTGGGTCAGATCGAATAGTCAGCATAGTAGAAATTGTGTGTCTCTCTCTCTCCTCGTGTTGAAAACCTAAGAGTCAAGAAGGTGAATAAAAGTTCCGTACCTGAACTAAAGAAAGTCGTCAATGTTTCGCGTATTTCGGGATTCCTATGCATATGAACGTCTTACAGATCCGTATATTCCACGTATCCGTATATTTGTATATTTTACATAACCATGCACATGGCTATACAACAGAAATAGGAATGGACACTGACAAAAAAAAAACGTCTTGTTTTGAGTTTCCATGAAGAATAGATATACAGTATGTAACTCTGACAAAGTAATAGTTATGGACTCGCCCACATTCATATATTTTTTCGATTTCATTTGCTACAAATAGAAAATACCGATCCCTTATTCAACTTTATGCTTGCGAACAGTGTTCAAAATAAAAATGGCCTTTGATCCAGTTAGATCAGATCCCTGCAAAAAGTCAAAAATAAGTAGAGTATTTGGTTTCAGGTGACTTGATTCACAGGCTATACCTGCTTATTGCATACAAAGGGTAGATTGAGCTATTTGTGACGGATTTTATAGTATTTTAAAGAAATTTCTTACATAATATTGACCTTAACTTCAATAAAGTTCCACCCTATTGTTCAACAAGTTATTTACAAGAAATGAAATTACGTACGAAGCAAAATTATCAATTGTTTTCCAATAAAATTATAGATAAACGAATCAAATCAATCTTTTTTTTATTCTTAAAATGTCTGATGTGAGGATTAAAGATACATTGTCTTCGCAAAAGTAAAAAAAAAACAAAACAAAAAAAAAAAACGATAAAACTTAAAAACACACGAATAGCCTGTCATAAACAAAACTTGAATATCTGTAAATTCTCACCCCAATTCCTCATTCCTACACCGCAAAAAAGGAAAAATTGAATAAATATAATCATTCACTTGACTATATTTAACACAAAATAAATAAATAAATAAATGAGATAACTCACATTTAGTTTTGTAAAAAATTTCGAGGTATCTTTTATTTACCTATTCAATGACAGTCTCACTCAACCACACACACACACACACACACACATGCACAAACACATGTATATACTCTTACATACACACATACACATGCACAAACACACACTCACACACATACACACACACAGAGACTCACAAACATACACATTCACACACATACGCACACACACACACTCAACCACATATACACATATATACGTACACACACACACACACACTCAAACACACACACACACACACACACACACACACACACACACACACACACAGACACACAATTATTGAGGAGATACTAGTGATGTGATTTATATTGTCATTGGAACTGTACCCGGGGAACCGAGTTCAAATCCTTAATAAGGCTTTTTAATATTTCACTTAGTGCTAATATTCTTGGGAAAGATATGAATCCAAATATTTTTCCTCCAGCTATGGATAAAAAGATGGACATAATTAGTTCTTTAAACTTGCTATTGCAACCGGTCTAAAAAAGAAAAAAATATCTGAATTCAAATCTGTTAAATTCCGTTTAAAAATTGACCTTGTGTTACTCCAGCTCGTGTGGAGGGAATGGTAAACACGAACATGAACAAATGATATACTCAATTCATCATTAAACTTACCTCAATATCAGTGATAGAGCATACGTCAAAATTTGGATGTCGTAAACATAATTTTGTGACCGACAGTTTCTCGCCGATACGATGGTTATATATTTATATATATATATATATATAACATTCGAAAAAATTATTATTAAAAATAATTGCCTGTAAATTTCAAATCACACTACAAGAAAAAAAAGTTCAAGACACACACACACAGAAATATCGAATACCAAAGAACAATTAGGTGTGAACAAACTAAAGAAGACATCGTCGAGAAGAGAAAAGAGAAAATAAAAGAAGGGGGTTACGTCTATATAAACCTATAACCAGCTGAAAACCATTTAAACTTCCAACACAGGTGAGTTTAAGTTTCATTTAGCACCCCATTCACAAGGCCTTGTGCCATATATGTTCTCAGACCAAACCAACAAGCCGGGAACATACACGTATCTAAGAACGAAATAAGTAAATCTTAAAATATATGTATATATCTTGGTAAACCTTTTGATTTATGTATATAAAGTCATCCACAGACAGACCTGTCTCGTTCTATCAGAACACATCAGTGTGGCTAGACATACTAGCTTTCCATAGCTGGGATCGAAACCCGGTTGTCACAAACGCCAATCCAAGCATCTACCTCTCAGCCACGAGGAAACAGTTGCAACGAAATAAATTTTAAACGGTTATGAATCACAATTACTATTGTTTACATACATCCGCTTTACGGCTACCGAGAGCTCAATTCATATATGAAGATCCTTGCAACAAACGCTAATGGCAACGCGATTACTTCATTCGCTTAGAGAACTCCACCCTACGGGCATTGGGGAGTATATATATATATCTATAAAGTCATCCACATTCAATATAATTCAATATACAATATATAATTTGATATATATATATATATATATATATATATGATTTGAAGATGTGGTAATCCAGGGTGAAGTATAGTTTTATTGAACCATCACCAAGTCTAGGCGGGCGATGGTATTAGTGATATTAAATCAAAATGGGTGCCTGAAAAAAACAAAAAACTTTGGAAAATCTTTATATCAGAACAGAGTTTAATTTGTAGATCAGCGTTTGTTATGTGAGTGAATAGGAATATTGCTTAGAATTTATCTCTTCCATTTGTTTATCGAGAAAGATTTCAAATAAAAACATTTTCCACACATATCATAATTTCACACATTTGAAATTTTTAAAACAAAATTTAATTTGATTTTAAATTTTAAGTTTCATATTTGGATTTAATCTGAAAAAAGAACTTTAATTACAATATTAATTTTGAAATTCAAATTGAATTTCAATTATTAAGAATTTAAATAAATGACACATTAATTATTGTTCCACACATATACTTTCTACATTTTATTTTCCAGCTTTTTGTTTTCCTGCTCTTCGCTTTTTTTACACGGATATCTTAATAAATGTTCCTCTTACCGATTCAATTCTCTCCCTCTTCCATTTTTCCCTCTCTCTTGTAGACATTTTTTCTCTACACTTTATCCTTCTTTTATTTAACATTTCATCAAACCTTTTTTCTACCTCTACTTTTATCCTCTTTTTAATTCTTTAAAAAGAAATATCAATTCATATTGTTTTATTTCTGTCATTTACATTATATTGTTACTCTGTCATTCACGTTTCTTTTGTTAGTTTTATCCGTTCCCCCTTCTCTCTGCTTCCTTGTGCTGTTCTTTTATCCTCTTATCGGCTATTTCTTCCGTTTTCCTTTTCTCTTTTTCTTGCTTCTCTCCCTTTCTTTTTTTTTCTTCCTCCCTTTGATTCAAAATCTTCCTCAATGAACAAATGGATGCTTAGTTGGTTATTTGGGTTTCATGGCATATCAGCCATTGTAGTTTTTTAATGCCAAATCCATACAAATAATCAGTTCTATTTCAAACAATTCAGTTTAGTTGTGTGAAAATACGCAAGGAATAAAATTATGATAATAATAATAAAGTGGTCCAGAGAAGAACCTAAACAAATGGACCAAAGAACAAGAAAACTAATGATCATGCATAAGGCATTACATCCCAGAGACGACGTTGACAGACTATATGTATCAAGAAAAGAGGGAGGAAGATGACTTGCCAGCATTGGAGACAGCGTTGACAGACTATATGTTTCAAGAAAAGAGGGAGGAAGATGACTTGCCAGCATTGGAGACTGTGTTGACGCATCGATTCAACGACTTGAAGACGACACAGAAAAACACGAAGGAGGACTGATTGCAACCATTAGAAACAATACTGACAGCATGATGGACAACAGAATGACAATAACTAGGAAACAAAAATGGTAAGAAAAAATCTATGGGCACTTTAAATGACTAATAAACAACATCTCACACGACAAAACCTGGACATGACAAAGAAAAGGAAACTTTAAGAGAGAAACAGAATCTCTCCTAATTGCAGCACAAAAGATAAGCACATAAGAACCAATCAAATCAAAGCCAGAATATATAAGATGCAACGAAATTGCAAATTATGGCTATGGGGTGATAGAGATGAAACCATATATCCCATAATACGCGAATGCAGCTAATTAGCACAGAAGGAGTATAAAACTAGACACGACTAAATTGGTAAGTTGATCGACCGGGAAATGTGTAAGGAATTTAAATTTGACCATACGAACAAATGGTATATGCACAATCAAGCACTATCCCTGAAAATGACACACACAAATTCCTATGAGACTATGACATACAGACGGATCAACTAATCTCAGCCAGACGACCAAACCAAAGGATAATCAACAACAACAACAACAACAAAAAAACAACAGAATTGTGGAGTTTGCTGTCCTGGCTGACCACAGAATAAAACTGAAAGAAAGTAAAAAAAAAAACAAAAAAACGGATAAGTACATCGACCTAATTAGAGAATTGAAAAAAAAAATGAAACATGAACGTGACAATTATACCAATTGTAATTGGTGCTTTTGGTACAGTAACTAAAGGACTATTTAAGGGACTGCAAGACTGGGAAGTTGGCGGTCGAGTAGTGACCATCCAAACTACAGCATTATTGAGAACGGCCAGAATACTGAGAAGAGTCCTGGATACTTGAGGAGACTTGCTGTCACTCAAACTCCAATGAAAGACCATCAGCTAATGCTGATTTGAAAAACTCTAATGAGTAAATAATAATAATAATATTAATCCTGCCGAATAGCTGACTTTGCTGTTTCGGCTGATCACAAGGTAAAATCAAAGAAAGCGAAAATAAAGATAAGTACCTATACCCTGCTAGAGAACTGATAAAAAAATCTGGAACATGAAAATGATGGTATAACAGTTGTAATTGGTGAGCTCCTTACAATCACCAAAGGAATTTATGTAGGGACTTGAGGACATGGAAATTAGAGGATGAGTGGAGAGAATTCTTACTACAGCATTCCTGATATTAGCCAGAATAGTTTGAAGAGACTTGAGGATACTTGCAGTCACTTGGACTCTAGAAAAAAAAACAAAAACAATCAACTAAGCTGGCTTTGAAAGACGTTATTATAAATTCAGGCCACTTCAAATTCTCACAGTCCCAGTAGTAGTATCAAGAATGGAACAGATGAACACATTAACAAGATACCATGCAGTCTCAGCCTATATGAAAACCAAAACCAAAAAATGCACTTTGCAGAACTGCTTATCTCTTTAGAAAAGTACTATAATTATGACGAAAAATATCACCCAAAAGTTTGACGAGAAACATAAAAGCATAAATTATATAGAATTACTACCTTCTCTCACCGCAGGTCTTGGTTAGGTAAAAGACCAGTGAAGGATTTTAAGAAAGAGAAAATGAAGATGAAAATTAAACAATAGCAACAACAACAACAATAATAATGATACAAGCAAGAATAGATAAGACGCAACAAAACAGTATGTATGTTATTTGTTATAGAGACCAAACCATCTATCACATACTAATCGAAGGCAGCAAATTATTACAGGAGTATAAGACTCGACACGTCTGAGTGGGCAAGGTTATCCAATGGGAATTGTGCAAGAAATTTAAATTTGACCATACGAACAAATGGTATATTCACAGCCGAGCAGCTGTCCTGGAGAATAACACACACACACACACTCCTATGGGACTATGACATACAGACTGATCAACTCATCTCGACCAGAAGACCAGACCTTATAGTAATCAACAAAAAAAGAGAAATTGCAAAATTGTAGACTTTGCTGTACCGGCTGACCACAAAATAAAACTGAATGAAAGTGAAAAGAAGGATAAGTATGTTGACCTTGCTAGTGAACATGAAGGTGACAGTTATACAAATCGCGATTGGTGTATTCGATACAGTAACTAAAGGACTATTAAATGGACTGGAGGACTTGGAAGTTGGACGGGCAAGTGGAGACGATCCAAATCACAGATGGACCAGAATACTGAGAAGAGTCCTGGAGACTTGAGGAAACTTGCTGTCACTTAAACTCCATCGAAAGACTATCAGCTAACGTTGATGTGAAAAAACTCTAAAAGAGTAAGTAAGTAAGCAATAATAATGATAATAATAATCATCATCATGTCGTGTTGGTAGCACAGATATCGCTGACCCTCTCTCGCCACTTTTCCCTATCGTCCATCGCCTCAGGCAGGTCTTCCGGACAACATCCCGTATCCTCACATAGTTGCTGAATGTATGTTCGTGTTGGCCGTCCTGCTTTTGCCCGGCTATGTGTGGGGGTCCACAAGATTACATCATTTATGAGTTCGTCCCTGCTTCTCCAGCAGTGTCCTGCATGTCTAGTTCGTCTAACTTGAATAGTTTTCGTGATAGGAGGCTGGTGGCTGTACAGTTGGTGTCTTGTGGGGTGTTGCCGCCTGGACTTATTCAAGATTGCTCGCAGCATTCTTGAGTAAATGCCGTCTAGCTTCTTCTCCAGTCGTTTTGTTAGAGTCCATGTAGTGCATCCATATAGCAGTATCGATGCGACCGCTGCCTGGAAGAAACTACGTTTCATTTTATCGGTCAGGTCTGACTTCCATATAATCGATAGCCTATTGATAGCTGTCCAATAATAATAATTAACAACAACAACAACAACAACAACAACAACAAAAAAAAGGAAACCTGCAAAATTGTCGACTTTGCTGTCCCGGCTGACCACAGAATAAAACTGAAAGAATGTGAAAAGAGAGATAAGTACCTCGATCTTGCAAGAGAATTGAAAAAATATGGAATATGAAGGTGACAATTATATCAATTGTGATTGGTGCTTTTGGCACGGTAACTGGAGGATTTGGAAGTTGGCGGCAGTGAAAGACCATTAGCTGAAGCTGGTGTGAAAAACTCGCATGAAAAGAAAGAATAGTAATATGCCAGGCACTATCATAATAGCTGGATTTGTAACAGTGTTGTTTTTTATATTTCTTTCCAGTTCAAAAAATTATATTTTCTCTAATTATATCCTGCTACTAATCGTGACACTAATTGGTCGAATAGTTAATCGGTCAGTTTTCATGTTAGAATAATTTTTGATTGCTGTCTGATTCACCGGTAATTGTTTAAATGACTGTAAAGTTCAATTTTTTTTTCAGTTTTCCCTTCATTATAATGAAATCATAACTTTATTATAACTATTTTTTTAAATTCTCTTTTTCTTTTTTTTTTAGCAATTTTCTCTTCTTGAATATATCTCATGTTTTTTCTTGGCTGACGGAATAATCAAAAATTTATAAAATGAATATATATGACTGTTATTTAGATACTTCCTAATACTTTTTTATCATTAAGGGTTTTCGGACTATTATCTTCATCTTAATCTTCATTGTTATTTTTACTACGTTTCCGCCGATATGTCCTCCAGCCTTCTTTAGGTGTTTGTCGAACTCGGCAACCTACACGGAACTTCGAAATAAGTCCTTTACTGAATCCACTTTATTGAGTCTAGCAGGACACATAGCGTAACGGTTATAGGCGATGGTTCTCTAAGCTTCTAAGGAGTCAATCATCTGTAGGTTGCAGGTTCAATCCTGACTGCAGGCGAGTAACAATTCAGGAATACTTAACACTTGTACCTGGTTATGGCTAATGAAATCAGAAAAAGCGACCCCCGTGATTCAATAAAGGACGTAGTTCGATGTTCCGTGTAGGTTCCCGAGTTCGACAAACACCTGAAGAAGGCCGGGGGATATATCTGCCGAAACGTTGTGGAAATGACAATGAAGATGAAGACAATAGTCCGAAAACCCTTAATGATAAAAATCATCATGTTTCGTCTCAGAAAATTAGACAACTAATACTTACTTATGCCTTTTCTTATAACTGAGGATGAATATAAATTCATTTCATGTTACAAGAGAATAATGCATTTTTGGTCCCATATTTCGATTTTTTGCAAACTTACACGAAACGTTCATTACTGATATTCTCTGAAGAGTCTATAACAATAAGTTTCACGAATCAATTATCTGAGGAAATTCTAAATATTCATCTGATAATTGAATAATAGTGAAGTAGGAAAACTTTTATTTATGAGAAGAATAAAAAACTGGGGAGATGTTAATTTCATATATATATATAATCCTCCGGAGAAAGACGGTTTCGTTGTATCACAGCACTTCAGTGTGGCTAGACTTTTACGAAAGCTGAATATTTCTAACGCACAACCATGAGGAAACTCAGCATAAACGAAAAGATTTAAACTCATACGTAGCACTTTTATTTTGCTTACATATATACGTTAAACTACCGACAGCAAAATTCATGCGAAGAGCTTTGCATTACGAGAGTGGTAACCGTTAATTTCCCCGCTAGAGAGCTCAATATATATATATATAACATGGAGCTCAAGTCTAATAACAAAATCGTGATGAAGGTAATCCTTCTTTGAGTAGTTAACTTCATAATCAAATCTTGAGAAGGACGTTTCACTATCAAAACCCTAAAGACAGAACAGGAAATGCCAAAGAAAATGTACTATGAAATAGTCGCTTTAGCCAGCACTTATCTTGTATATTTTTCGTGAGATGAATCAGTCATTAATCAGAATGTTTGAGATGTAACGTTGATGGTAAAAATGGCTGTCATCTCTCAAGGTGTGGCAGTCATTATATATATATATATATATATATATATATATATATATATATATATATATATGTGTGTGTGTGTGTGTGTGTGTGTGTGTGTTGGGGGGCTATTAAGCCACCTCGTATCGCTTCACAGCAGTGTAATGAGAAATTCTTTTTCAGAAATCAAAACATAATCCTCATTTCATCATGCTAAAAATCTCGGAAGATTACACCATTTGATTTCCTTTTCTTTTTCCTCTTCCTTTCTTCAATCCTATTTTTACCTTTCTTTTGTTTTTTCTTCCTCCCCCTTTCTTTCTTTCTTTCTTTCTTTCTTTCTTTCTTTCTTTCCCATTCACGATTTCTTCCTCTTTCTATCAGTATTCCAAACTCTCTCTTTCCTAACTCACTTTTTTGGGCTTTCCTTTTTTTTTTTTTCTTTTTAGCTCATGTCATTCGATAGGATATTTGTTGACTGATACTTCAGTATTTTCAATCCCAGCTGATACCTACTCGAACACCTCGAAAAGTATTACTAAATCTTTACGTACCAATCTATATGTAAGTAATTTATGCATACTAATCTATCCGTACTAATCTATACGTACTAAACTATTCACACCAATCTATACATAAATACTCTATATGTACCAATCAATATGTAAATAGTCAATGCAAAAAATTAATACATAAATAATCTACGCATAGATCATTCCACACTTACGATGGGAAATATATTGCTATGAGAATAATAATTTCGTGAATTCATGCAATACGTTGATCACTTCTTCCTTTTATTCAGGACTGACTGATCATTGGCTACATGGTTTTGTCAAATATTATAGGTTTATCTTTAAATCTTTGGAATCAAAACTCATATCATGAAGGATTTCTTTTAACACTCTGAAGTTTTATATAATCGAATGTTTTAAACTCATTCTTTGGGGTATGGTTGATTAGATCTTTTGCAAGATTTCCATCGTGTAACCCTTTCCTAAATGAACATTTTTTTGCTAATATTCCGCTTCTTAGAAACTATTCAACTATTAATCTCGCTGTAAATTTATCATTACCTTTCTTACTACCGAAACCTTTTCCATATTTCCCTTACAAAAATGTGTTAAATAGCAATACTTACAACTAATTCACTGTATGCAAACAAATGATTAATATCAAATTGATAGTAATTTAAATCATTTAACTGTTGAAACAATACCACTATTGCTTAATACCACTCGTTAAAAGATTAAATTATTTACAAACTATGTATACAAACAAATGACTGATGTTAAACTGAATTTTTTTAGCAATACCTGAAAGCATTTAACTGCGGACAAGAAATTAGCTCTGACTCATTTAGAAATGTCACAAAAATGTTTGGTCGGTCGGCGGGGGCTGTAGAAAGCACTTACTGCTTCTCTGCAGAGGGTTAAGACCCCTCCTCCCAACGAGTGTCCTGCACATGACAGTAAAGAATCTGCTGATAAGGTACAGTGATCATGGTGATTCGAGAATGCGGAGTACTTCTTCATTGCCATCGCTCCCGGGTCCACTCTGGCCCGGAGTGGTAGTACCTGATAGAGTCCTATCTATGGGCCAAATAGAAGTGAACTGTGTACTTATGCTAAACTGAATTCTTTAAAATAGAACTGTTTTTACTTGCAAAACTAAATTGTTTGAAATAGTACTATTTATATGTATAAAAATGGATTTGGGATAAAATAACCAAACCAAACCAAACCAAATCAAACCAATCCACGAAAACGTGTTTACAAATCATATATCTTTGTATGAACACGTTTTGGCATTAAATAACCAAGAATGGTTGATATGCCATAAAACCCAACCAAACCAAATCATAGGTATTTAATATATGTGTATAAAGAGGAATTGGCAATAAATAACCAACTGTGGTTGATATGCCGTAAATCCCAACCCAACCAAACCAAACCATACCATGAAAATGTGTTTACATATCATACATTTGATATATATGTATAAACATTATTTGGTATTAAATAGCCGACTAAGGTTGATATGTCACAAAACCCAACCCAACCAAACCAAACCATGAAAATGTGTTTACATATAATACATTTGATACATATGTATAAACATTATTTGGTATTAAATAGCCGACTAAGGTTGATATGTCACAAAACCCAACCAACACACCAACCTTACGCTGCCGCAACATTTCATTTGATTTTTGAGTAAAATTCTGTACTTTCTTATTTTCCATTTTTATCCTTTGACTATTCTCTCCATCTTATTTGTTTCTGTAGTCTCCGTTGTCTAATGGAATTTTTTGTCAAATGCAACATGCTATATTGGTATTTTGTTTTCTTCCTTGTCTAATACAATGTAATGCAGTCACTACTTTCGCGTTTTCCGAGTGGTACAACAGTTAGTTAAAGAAATTTACTGCGCATATATCACGAGGCCAAGACAGTTCAAGCCGAGGAAGTAACCCACTGCGTTTAGTTGTATCGAACATCACTTAACTCAGTATGTGACTCGAAAGACCAGTAGCCATACCAAGATAAAAGAGCCCAGTCTGCCCTTCTAATTATCCATAGCTAGAGGGAAAATAGTTTTATGCCTACTTTTTCCAACATTATCAACGTTATGTAAAATAGGACATAGCCTCACTCAGGATTTGAAGGGGAGTGTTGATTACGCAGCCACACCCCCAGAGCTCTGTTGGTGGGATGCAGCTGCATTATTATGGATCTGTTTGACTCTAATTGGGATTTTAATAAGTACTTATACTCATGGTCAGAGTGGACCTGAGAGTAATAGTAACTAAGGTACTGATTATACACTTCCCAAGGTTCTAGAGCTTTAGACTATTTCAAGTGATGTACTTTAGTGTCCTACCCCGGACACTTTTTCCCGGGGGTGGGAGTGAAACCACTTCAGCAGTGAATACAGTCAGTGCATTCTAATCCTCGCCGACAGAGGGAGGCATCATGTTTAATGTACCAGGCTCATTAGATAGAATGGCTTGGTTTGGTTTTATGGCATATCAAATTTTGTCGGTTATTTAATGCCCAATCCATTTTTATTCATATAAATAGTTCTATTTTAAACAATTCAGTCAAGCATCAGTGCCCAGTTTAAATGTCAAAAACATTTCTATTTCAAGCTATTCAGGTTAGACAACATAATTAAATGGTTTCAAGTATTTTTATGTATCACAAACGATTCAATTAATCAACAATCATTTATTTATACACAGTTTAATGTAAAAACATTTCTATTTCAAACAAGTCTCTTTAGTATAAGTACATAGCTTAAATGTCAAAACAGTTCTATTTCAACCAATTCAGTTTAGCATAAGTACACAGTTTAGTTTTATTTGACCCGTTGATAGGACCTTATCAGATGCTGCTACTCTGAGCCAGAGTAGACCTAGGACCGATGCAATTAAAGGCGTACTACCTATTCTCCAAAGTTCCAGCATTATTGGAGCCTCACCATCAGTTTGCTTAGTGTTATATGAAGGAAACTTGTTAGGGGAATCATCCAGGTATGAGTCGGTAGGATAACTTATAAGTTCTTCCTTACTTTCCCAATATGTCTTTTTTGCTATACTGACGGGAGGTAAATAAACGAGCAGCTGTTGTTTTCTAGGATTTCGCTTCCAGGTTGTTTCTAAACCTGCACGTAGAATTCTTGTGTAGTTTACTTCATGCTTTTTCTATATCCTTTTCATAGAGTAAAGGAGGTGTAATTGTACTCTAGTACTGACACGATCAACGCTTGAAAAAATCTTATTTTATCAAAGTCATCTGATTTTGATATGATCGAGAGCTTCTCAATCGTAGCTGATACCTGTTGTGGCCTTGTTAGCGACCCGAAATAAAAAACACTAGAAAGGAATTAAGATAAAATTAAGTTAAACAAATATATCAACAAAAACAATAGTACAACATATACAAATGAGAGGGTTACCAATGAGATTATTTGGTCCGACTGTCAAGATTGTTTGCTGAAATATTACTTTCTACCGAAGAGCAGTACTTTCTGCTATTTATATCTGGGATAATTCATGTATGCGTCGATAAACTACCATAAAAATGCATTTTCTACGCATTTGTTGACATCAATTCCAGTAGATGAGATATTGCTGCCAAGGAATGTGATTTGGTCTTTTTCTGAGGCTTACTCCTAAAAATGGAATTGGCTCATTGTATAAATCACATGAACTTTGTTTTATCTGCGTTTACGGGCTGGTGAATGTCTCTTGCTGCTGGCACCAGGCTGTACAGTAGGGATTCTGCTTGGGCACGTAAGAGGTATTACCATTTCCGGTCAGAGTTAACCTAACATTTGGCAAAGGAGGAGTGACTCGATACTCCTCATAGTTTCTGAACTGCAGGTTCTTTCATGAATCTTAGTTTGCTCTTTTTTCGCAGTCCCTCGTGTTAGAATCGATATGATGATCATTGCTTAACTTTGGTGATCAAATGGAAACCAGTACATTTAGACTGATTAACTATAAGTTACAAGGTTGGTTGATCGGTTGGTTCGTTTGTTCGGTTGTTTACTTCAAATTCCTCAAATCTCCCTTCCTTGCATACATACACACGCACACTCATACACACCTATGTTTGATTAAATAGGATAGACACTGCACTTCTGCCTTTTTCATTGTTGACTTCAGCTGTAGCCAAAGGTACTTGGGAAAAATACGGCATCTTTAGGAAGCCATTCCCTTCAGATGCCGAACGACTCATATGAAGACTCGAACGGATCAACTAAAACTATGCAGAAGGAAGGTATCGTTTTATTTGATTAAAAATGTTCAAAAGTGAAAATGCTGCCATATATATATATATATATATATATATATATCTGTGGGGTATAGGTGTGTGTTGTGTACGTATTTTGGCAAAATTTCTTCATTATTGCAGATTTTAATGAACAATGTAGACATATATTTTCTACATATTTTTGTATTCGTCCTT
>CAUZXS010000972.1:335000-370252 GCA_963585895.1 Sepioteuthis lessoniana
TTTGGTGTGACTACCTGGGATTAAACCCCGGTCTCCCGGTCCATTGGCTAACATTCTACTCATTAGGTCAGTACTTCTTTATTGCCCTTAATTCCAGTTTCAACCTGATACGGAGCGCTAGAACCAGTTATTGACCTATCTATAAGTCTAAGTAAATTTGGTGACCGTAGTCGAGGGTTACCAGAAGGCTCCCTTTTCAATAGCTACTACACCGATTTGTAGGGGAAGGCGTGACTCCTTTCCTTGGATTGTTCCACTTTACCCTTGATATGTACCTTATATTGCTGAGTGTTAACAAAAGAAGTATCAATTACCCGTTTTTAAAGTCTTTGGTATGACACGACCAGGGATTGGACCCAGGTTTCCCGGACCATTGGCGATAACTACGTGCAAACAAATGATAGTCAATTTGAAGTATTAGTGTTTAATAGCAATACCTAAAAAACAGTTTAATTGTGTAAAGCAAATGAGTTCAGGCTTGTTTTAATTGTTTTATCTACAAACTATTCGTTTAGAAATCCAATATATTAAATATATATGTATGGACAGCTGTTACATATTGACCCTCGATCACCCACAGGAAGCAGGTGTGCGTCAAACAATTATATAACCAGGTGCCACAGACGGCTTGAGTCAGTTCAGTTCAAGTCGCAGTTGGAGATAGAATGCCCGCAGAGTGAGAAACAGCTCCAGACAGAGGGCTTGCGCCCTCAGCGACCCACGGTTGAGCAGCCCAGCCAAGATGAAGAAGAAGTACTGCTATGGTCGCGAGAAGAACTTTAGGTCAATATGTAGCAGTCTGTCTCCGTCTCCATCTTACCTCTCACACACAAGAAAAAACCCTTTCAAGAAGAAAGTGTGAGAGGTATATTCTTATAAAAGAAGTGTGTTCGTTCGTTCATTGAAGTTCGTATATTATGGTTGACTATGTTTCCGCTTATATTTGTATTTGTATAAATATATGTATACGTATGGCTGTATGTTTGTGACTATACAACATAACATTTGGCAATACATAACCTATAAGGAGTGATAAAACAAAACCAACCAACGAAACAAACAAGCAAATAACCTCTCAACCATCAAACCAACCACTCGTTTACACGGTTTCACGCACTGTTATCAAATAATAATTCAATTTAATATTAATCTTTTTTTTTTGTTTGCATACTTTTTAATAGTTTCAACTATAATAAACAGTTCTATTTGACCTGTAAATTGGACACTTCCGGGTAATACCATTCTGAACCACAGTGAACCTGGAAGTAATGCTAATAATTGAGTACTCCACATCCTTCATTGATCCAGGACTTAAGACTGAGTATCATAAACTGGATACTCAGAGATGCATTGAATATATTCTACAGCCATAGGTAAAGTCATACCAAAGACTTAGAAAATGGCACTTCAGACTTCTTTGCTTAACACTTAGCATTAAAAGGGACCGATCGAGAGTAAGGAGGTTCAATCCTAGGAAAGTAGTAGCGTCCTCCCCTACACCTTGGTATAGTAGCTATCGAAAAGGGAGCCTTCGGTTCACCCTCGACTAAGCTCGCCAACTTATATATATATATATATATATATAAAAATATAAATATGTGTGTGTGTGTGTGCATTTTTGTAAGTTTGTATTTTGAGGTATGCATATATATTAGGAATTGCGAAATATTATGTAATAAAAAGCGATACCAGATTTTGGGGTAATTGTTTTGAAATTTGTTCGTAATAAGATGCACCGCTTAAAAAGTTTTATGCCAATGAATATTTCCATGATGAAAATACGTCGAAAAATCTAAACATTTTATGAACGTATTTTAATATATTTAGATATACGTAGCCATAGGTTTTCATGATATGAATAATGTTTATAAATTGGCGTATAAATGAAAACACGTAAGATATATGCGTATAGATAATAATTCATGCTTATATATATATATATATATATATATATATATATATATATATATATATACAAATGAACAAACACACATATATATATATATGTGTGCGTGTGTGTATGTGTGTGTGTGCGTCTGTGCTTGTGCGTGTGTGTCCTGTAATAGGTATATATATATATATATATATATATGTATAATAGGCTCACACACACACACACACACACATACATACATACATATATATATATATATATATATATATATATATATATATATATATAGGCAAGTTTCATTAAAGACGATGGAACACTGTTTATTGTTTTTAATTGTAATTTTTCAAGTTTCTTGTTATTTTTCTCTTGTTGGAGCCCAGATGGTAAAACAATTGTCCCATATGATCTGCCTAAGCGTTTTCAACAATACTTTAGTTTAAGTGTTATTGTCCCGATAATATTTTTAAATAGTTAAAAAAAACTCTTCCATCGTCTTTAGTAAAACTTGCCTAAATAACAACTTGCTGCCTAAATACACACACTTCAATATATATATATATATATATATATATATATATATATATATATATATATATATATATATATATATATAGGGTCCTTCAATAAGTTTCCAGACTTTTTTAGTACAGGAACTTAAAATTGTCGTAGACTCTTGAAACTTCAGTATGTTATTGCTGACTATCTTAGGAGAGGACTGACCAATTTTTATGATTTCAGGTTCAAATGAACTGCTACAGCAGGAATTGGAATATACCCTACTAAAGCCTCATTGTCACAGCGGGTGAATTTCAAAAGTGCAATCTGGACGTGAGGACACTTTAGAAAAACGATATGCAATAAAATTGTGTTTTAAACTTGAAAAAAAAGCCACAGAAACGTATGGAATGCTTCAGACTGCTTTCGACCATCTTGCATGAATCGAACATCAGTTTTTGAGTGGCAGAAGAGATTCAAGGAAGGCAGGTAGTCTGTGAGGGATAATGAGAGGTGTGGGAGGAGTAAGGAAGTCAATACACCAGAGTTGATTCACCAAATAAAGAATTTCATGAATAAGGACCGTCGTGTGTCTTTAGAGACAATAAGCCTACAGTTTGATGTCAGTGTGGGAACTGTACACACAATCATTCACGAGGAACTGAAGATGCAGAGGATTTGCGCGAAGTTTGACCCAAGGGTGCTCAGAGAAGATCAGAAAGAAAGACGTTGTCATGACAGCAGGGAGGTGGTCAAGCTGATCAATTCAGATACCGCAATTCTTGATGCTCTTCTGACCTGCAATGAAAGCTGGATTTACTGCTATGACCCAGAGACCAAGAGACAGTGTTCCCAGTGAAAGCATGCTGGTTCTCCCAGACCCAAGACGACCAGACAGAGCAAATCCCCCCACAAACTTTTGATGATCCATTTTTTGACAGCACTGGCATGATCTACATGCACTGGGTTCCCACTGGACAGACAGTCAACAAGGAATACTATGTTGAGGTTTTAAGAGAGTTCAGGAAGAGATTCCTAGGGAAGAGGCCAGCACTCTTCAAATCTGTTCAGTGGAATTTCCACCAAGTCAATGCACTAGTCCACAACTCCATCTTTGTCATAGACTCTTTGACTAAGATGGGCATCAAGACAGTTCGTCACCCTCCCTATAGTCCAGACCTTGCTCTTGGTTATTCCCTAAGCTCAAGGAAAAACTTAAAGGCTGTCGCTATGAGACAATTGAGGAGATTAAAGAGGCTGTGATGAAGGTCATTGACACGCTCACACAAGAGGACTCCTATTCGGCCTTCCAGAAGTTGTTGGAACGGTACAACAAGTACATTGCAGCTGGAGGAGATTACTTCGGAGGGGACCAGAGTTTCATGTGTGTTCTATCAATAAAAGAGCCCATACAAAAAAAGGCTGAAAACTTGTCGTATGCACCTTGTATATATATATTATATATATATATATATATATATATATATTTATATCATTGATATTGAAACGAATACATGACTACTTATTATGTTCCCACGATATTGCTTACAATTGGAGATAGATCCATGATAAATTGTAATAATATAATAAAGTTTTCAAATGAAAGCTCATCAACCGCTACCGTCTTCATAACGTTTTCTTGGTCATCACAGAATATTGAAATATTATTTTTTTTGGATTGATTCATGTAAAATTGCTCATACTTTATTGAAAACTAACACCGATGGCAATTAAGGCTGTAAGATGTTATTTAGAAGGCTTAATACAAGTATTAATGTTCGCAAATTTGGATAGATCATTGAACCATAGATACCAAAGTGCTATCATTATAATATATATCTGCTCACTCATTCGTCTCCAAACTGAGTTGTAATTTTTGGTTTGAAATTTTCACTTTATAATTCTTTATTTTGTTGATTAGAGGATTTTGAGTTTTGGTAAGCGGATGTTTCCCTTTATTTTTTGAATTATAGATATTGAGATAACCTCTACTTCGGAATATTTTTTTCATTTGAGGATTAAAGACTCTTTTTAGTCACGCCATTTGAGTTCATTTTTGGACTTTTGCAAAAAGGATATTGGTTTATACCGTTTCTCATTCGATTACATTTGAGCATAGAATCAACTTTCGAAGATTATAGTTATGTCTATCTAAAAGATTTGTCTTATATATATATATATATATATAAGCAGCGGTCGTTTCCATACTACTATATGGATGCACCACATGGACGCTGACAAAGCGTATAGAGAACACAGCAGATAGCAATTGTGCTCGAATGCTACGAGCTATCTTTTAAAAAAAATCATCAGCTGTTCGGCCACCTACCTCCCGACTAAAAAGAAACAAACATCCAAATTCGACGAACAGGACATGTGGGACAGGGCGGAAAAAATAAGAACGGACTCATAAGCGACATTCTCCAAGAATCCCCTTCACAGGGACGAGGAAGTGTTGAACGGCCAATAAGAACTTATCTACAACACCTCAGTACGGGCACATAATCTGATCTAAAAGACCCACCGGAAGTTATGGACGATAGAGACAAATGCCGAGAGAGATACAGAGAAAACCGTGCTAGCCGCACAAGATGATGCCAATGATGATGATGATATATATATATATATATATATATATATATATATTTATATATAAATGGATTTATATATATATATATATATATATATATATATATATATATATATATTAATGGATTTATATATATATATATATATATAAATATATATATTAAATCCATGAACAATTGTAAATTCACCGCATTATGTCAGTTCCCATTTAGAATTTAGTTTTATTTAAAAAAAAAACACAACAAAACTCAGCCCCTCACCACAAAATAAGCAAGGAACGAATAAAACAGGAGAGTTTCGATTGTATTTTTTTCAATACATTAATATTCTAATAACGAAAATGACATGTGCATGTGAAAAATCTATTTTAAGCCTTATCAGCCGGTATTAGAGAACTTACTTGATTTAAAAATATATTTAAAACAATTTGTTAATTCATATACTAATGAAACGAAATGCCGCAGTATAAAGATATAAAGATATGAAAAAAAAAAAGCAAAACAATTCAGACATTGAGTTTATTTATAAATGAATATCGTGAATTTTATTCAATTAAGTTCTCATCAGAACAATGTTTATATATATAACGGCTTCGAGCTGACAAAGAAAAGAAGCAGAAGGTACCCCGCAAAAACAATTACCGACACCGACTACGCCGATGACATAGCGATTCTGGCAAATACACCCGACCAAGCCGAAACACTACTGCGTAGTTTGGAACGAGCCACCGCAGGAATTGGCCTCCATGTCAATGCACACACAACTGAATATATGTGCTTTAATCAAACAGATGACATGTCCACACTAGAGAGCACCTCTCTGAAACTGGTTGACAAATTCACCTACCTAGGAAGCAGTGTCTCATCAATCGAAAAAGACATCGACACGTGGTTAAAAAAACCATCGATAAGCTATCGATTATATGGAAATCAGACCTGATTGATGAAATGAAACGCGGTTTCTTCCAGGCAGCAGTCGTGTCGATACTGCTGTATGGATGCACTACTTGGATGCTAACTAAACGGTTGGAGAAGAAGCTAGACGGCAATTACACAAGAATGTTGCGAGCAATGTTGAACAAGTCCTGGCGGCAACACTACACAAGGCACCAACTATACGGCCACCTGCCCCCCATCACGAAAACTGTCAAAGTTAGACAAACAAGACACGCATGACACTGCTGGAGAAGCAGAGACGAGCTCATAACTGATGTACTCCTATGGACCCCATGTATGGCCGAGCAAAAGCAGGACGACCTCCTCGGACATACATACAGCAGCTATGTGAGGATACGGGACGTAGCCCTGAGGTCCTGCCACAGGCGATGAACGATAGGAAAAAGTGGCGTGAGAGGGTCAGGGATATCTGTGCTGGCGGCACGACATGATGATGATGAGGATATATATATATATATATATATATATATATATATATATATATATATATATATAATTATGTGTGTGTGTGTGAATATCGAAACAACGAAGTCAGTGAATGAATTTATTTACAATTGAATATTATGCCATCATTAAATGTTTCGTTTTTTTTATCGAATCATCATCCGGGCAACGCTAATATGCAAATTTGCGATGACATATTTTCAGAAAAAAAATCAGATATCAATAAGAAGGTGCATTTTAATATTTTACTGAAGGATGTTTTGATTTTTAAAAAAAGCGAAAAGTTTAACATTGACATCATGTTCAATTGTAATAAACTCATTCACTGACTTCTTTGTTTTTATATTCGTTCACACACTTTTCACAAATTATGGTTGTCATAAGACTTTTGTAGATTCCTAGTTCTAGTTAAATTTGACTTTGAATGTATTTCATACTTTATTTATCAAATTTTAATAATGCAAATTAGATTCAAGGAATTTCCGAAAGCCAAGTAAAGAGAAACAAACCAAGTAAACGGAAGAAAGAGAGCAAGCAAATGAAACAGATATATGTATATATATATATATATATATATAGAGAGAGAGAGAGTGAGAGACAGACAGAAAGAGACAGACAGCTAGACTGAAAGAATGTTACACACAAACACACACACACACACACACACACATATATATATATATATATATATATACTATGATTTAAGGGAAAGGAACAGGTAAAAACTTTTTCAAATTCCCGTAAGCTTACGACTTTTATTTTCACAATTATTTTGTGTTTTCATTCATGCGAAATTTCTTTTTTTTTTCTTTTAACTATACTTTAGAATTAATTTATTTAACCTTAAAAAATATTTAAACATTCTATGATTTTGAGGCCAAATAATGAGTAACCGCTTTCTAACTCTTTTAACCACGGAAACTGATGTTGAATAGATGTAGGAAAAGTGTGCGTATGTGCGTGTGCATGAGTATGTCAGAGAGAGAGAGAGAGGGAGAGAGAGAGAGAGAGAGAGAGGATATGTATTATTAGAATATTTAAAATTTCTGGCAACCAGGTGAAAACTCTCAAATTCTGATTGACATACGACTTTATTTTCCCAGAGTTGAAGTGTCTTAATTGAAGCAAAATTTGACTTTTTAAGAAACTTTTTTTTGTGTAATGGTATGTCAAGTTTCTTGGGTTATTTAAGACCTCAGCGATCCTTCTACAAGAACCGTAGACGTATTATTTAACCCATAGCTTGGAGGACGGGATTTTCATACCTTTCCTAAGGGTATTTGTCTGAAAGTGTATGTTAAAGTGCCACTGAGGTACCCGTGGCGTAGACTCTAGTATGCTGGACGGCGGCATTGAAACAAGCTTGTTTGAACTACTGCTATTCCGATCATTTTCGGACTAATACCCATGGAAATGTCGCTTACTACGAATTTGCAGTCCAGCGCTTTAACCATTACGCCACGTGGACAACCCAGCCTAATGTAGAATTAATACATTTAATCGCAGTAATGCAAAAAAAAAAAAAAAAAATTAGTTTATTAACTTAAAGTTTTTAAAGTCACCATATCGGACAATCCTTCAAACGACACGGCAGAAAGTGGTAGGGTGAAACATAAATAAAACGTAATATGAGATATTGATGAGGTCCATTTTCCAAAATGATGGCACTGAACCACATACTCAGAAAATGTACAGCTGGATACAAATTTAGTAAGCCCAAGGAAAAGATCAATCACCTAATGAACATGAACGACATCAAACTGTTTGCTAAAAAAGAAACAAAGAATTGGAAACTCATATAAACGCACTGAGAATATACAGTCAGAAAATAGGGATGGAATTTGGCATAGAAAAATGTGCCATGCTAGAAGGCAAAAGCAGAAGACGACACTTTACCATATTTACCCAACCCCTCCGCTCGGGCAGGATATGACACAAGGGCAATTTTTTATGCGGAGGTTAACAGGTTTGAATTCAGAGTTTTCCTTCTCCTAGACTAGTTGCCTTACCAAGGCTGAAGAACCTAGTCTGCCCTTTTATTTACCCATAGCTGGAGGGAGAATAATTGGATTCAAACCTTTCCCAAGGGTATTAGTGCTATGTGAAAATGCAATCAGTCCAGGATTTGAACTCGTGTCGTCGTGTCCAATTCCTGCGACGATAACCATTACACCACGGGCACCTCCTAAAGACGACACTTTACGGACGAAATGGAACTAACAAATCAAGACAAGATTAGAACGCTTGGAAAAAAGGAAAGCTGTAAATAATTGGAGATACTGGAAGCTGACACCATCAAACAGGTGGATAATGAAAGAAAAAATTAAGAAAGAGCATCACAGCAGAACCAGAAAGCTACTCGAGACAAAACTATTTTACAGAATCCTCATCAAAGGAATAATTACATGGGCTGGTCCCTTTGTAATATATTCAGGATAATTCTTGAAGTGGACCAGAAAACACCTTAAACAAATGGACCAAGCAACAAGAAAACTCATGATCATACATAAAGTATTACATTCTAGAGATGATGTTGACAGACTGTATGTATCAAGAAAAGAACAATGAAAAGTACTTACTAGCATTGAAGACAGCATTGCCCCATTAATACAATAACTTGAAGAATACATAGGAAAATGCTTAGGGAGACTGATTACATCCGCCAGAAACAATATTGACAACACGAAGATCAACTGAATGACCATAATAAAAAATTAAAAAAAAATGGAATAAAAACATCTCTGTAGGGGTTTTAAACGGCTAATAAGCAACATCCCACACGAGAAATATGGACGTGGCTAAGAAATAGAAACCTTAAGAGAGAGACTGAATCATTTCTAATAGCAGCACAAAACAACGCTATGAGAACAATTAATATCAAAGCAAGAATAGATAAGACCCAACAAATCAGCAAATGTAGGGTAAGTGGTGATAGGAACGAAGTGATCAATCACATAATAAGAGAATGCAGCAAATTAGAACAGAAAGAGTATAAGACTAGACACGACTGGGTGGGCAAATTAATCCACTGTGAATTGTGCAAGAAATTGAAATTTGATCATACGAACAAATGGTATATGCACAACCCAACAGCTGTCATGGAAAATGAGACATAAATTCTTATGAGATTTTTAAATACAAACGAATCATCTAATCTCGAACAGACGACCAGATCTTATAATAATCATCTAAAATAAGATAACTTGCAAAACTGTGGACTTTTCTGTCCCGGCTGACCACAAAGTAAATTTGAAAGAAAGTGAAAAGCAGGGTAAGTACCTGGAACTTGCATAGGAATTGAAAAAAATGTGGAACATGAAAGTGACGTGTATACCAATTACAATTGGTGCTCTTGATGAAATCACCGAAGTATTAATAAAAGGACTGGGGAACTTGGAAATAAGAAAGAGAGTGGAGACCGCCCAAACGACTGCATTATTAAGATCGGCCAGACTACTGAGCCGAGTCCAGGAGAATTGAGTGGACTCGTTGTCATTGAAACCGCAGGGAATGACCATCAGCCAACGCTGATGAGAAAAACTCTCAAAGGAGTATAATAATAATGATAATAATAATAATTGCTAGAGAATTGAAAAAGCTGTGGAACATGAAAGTAACGATTGTGCCAATTGTGATTGGTGCGTTAGGCACAATAACTAAAGGATTATTAAAAGGCCTGGAGGACTTGGAAGTTGGCGGACGGGTAGAGACTATCCAAACGACAGCATTGCTAAGAACGGCCAGAATCCTGTGACGAGTCCTGGAGACTTGAGGAGACTAGCTGTCACTTAAACCCCAGTGAAAAACTTTAATGAGTAAAATAACAATAATAATAATGCGGAGATGAAAGAAAAAATGAAAAAAAAATACCTCTGTCAAACGAAAAAAGTTCTCGAAACAAAACTATATCGCAAAATTTGATCATTGGAATAAATATCTGTGCCGTTTCCTTTGTAACATACTCTGGACCATTCTGGGAGTGGACCAGAAAAGAACGTAAAAAAAAACAAGAAAACTCATGACTATGCATAAAGCTTTACATCACAGAGGTGATGTATACAGAGTGTGTGTTAAGAATAGCAAGTGGAAGAGGACTAACCAGCATTAAAGATAGCGTCGTTATATTGAAACCACCACTCGAAGACTACACACACAAGCGCAGAGGAAATATTGATTACACCTATCGAAAACAATACAGAAAACATAATCATGAACAGAACAGAAATAAACAGAAAAGAAAATGGGAAGGAAAACAACTCTATGGACACTTCAAGCAACAAACAAACAAAATCTCACACGGGAAAACCTTGTCATTCCTAAAAAAGGAAACTTTTAGAGAAAAACATAATCTCTTCTGATAGTGGCACACAACAACGCCATAAGAACCAGCTATATCAAAGAAAGAATAGATAAGTAAAACTGTAAATGTAGGTTATGTGGTGAAAGAGACGAAACAATAAATCACATAATAAACGAAGGCTGCAAATTAGCACAGAAAGAGTAAAAAGCTAGACACGACTAGGTAGGCAAGAAAATTCACTGGGAATCGCGCAAGAAATTTAAATTTGACCATTTGATGAATGATATATGCACAACCCGAATCTGTCCTGAAGAATGAGACGTACACAATTTTCTGGGATTTTGAGTTTCAAAGGTCGCATATTGCACCGATGGACAAATAACGAAAAACTCGTAGATATATAAAAATATAATTTATATAATTATTTTTAGACGGCGACGAATGTGTGTATGTAGAAATACAGTCAGAGTAAGTGCACACATATCTTTCTTCTGTGGCGGGGACCCTTTTTGTAAAGTAGTGTGGCGGCTGGAGAACACAGACGAGGTCTGCTTGAGTGACTAGCGGATCTCTCTCTTCACTTGAGCGACCAGCGAACATCTCCCCTTTGTTTGAGTGACCACTAAATCTCTGCCTTCAATCCAAAATTGCAGACCCTATATTGTCTTTTCAAGTTCGCTGTGGAAATATGAACGTCCTTTTCGCTTAACGTATTGGCTGGTTATCGGAACTCACATACTTTGTTTTTTTTTCGGTAATTTGTTGATCTTATATGCGAAAAGAAATATCTGTCACTCTATCCATAGGCAATAGATTATATTCTCGCCACCATCTTTATTTTTTCTCTTTCCTATGGGACCACTTTGTTGATGCTATCTTGTGACCGCATTGAATCTGCTAAGTTCATTGTCGCCAGCTAAGCTAGTATATTACACAAAGAGACCACCTTATCTCGACCAGACAACCAGACTTAGTGATAGTCAACAAAAAGAAGAGAACCTGCCAAATAGTGGACTTTGCCGTTCTAGCTGATCAAAGGCTAAAACTGAAAGAAAGAGAAAAGAAAGATAAGTACTTAGAACTGTCGACAAAATTGAAGAAATTATCAAATATGAAAGTGACGGTAATACCAAATGTAATTGGCGCGCTCGGTACAGTCACCAAAAAGTTGATTATGGGGCTGGAGGACTTGGAAAGAAGAGGACGATTGGAGACCATACAAATGACAGCATTATTAAGATCGGCCAGAATACTGAAGGGTCCTGGGGAAAACCATCGGCCAATAATAATAATAATAATAATAATAATAACAAGCACCGGTATATAAATGCACAATTGAGTACACTATAAATATATATAATAAACAATTGATAGAATTATATGCACAATAATTTGTCACGTGGTCTACCACTGAGAGAAGAGAGGAATAAGGAAAGTCCCCTACCCCTCCCTGTTTGAATTAGCAGGCCGCCAAAGACTGACCGCTAAAAAGAGGAATAGTAATTTGGGTCAACTTCGGCCGGCCTGTCGGAGAAAGTAAAGAATGTGGGTCAGAGTGAAAGCCAACAGATGTTTGCACTCTGTGACCGGATGGATAAAGAAGGGATATACTGGATATATAGTAGTCCGAAGCAATCGCCTGACAGGGAAGAAGAAAGAGGCTAGATGATTGGCTAGAATCCTAAAGCGGAAGCAGCCCCTTTTTGCCGTCAGCGGAAATAGGGAATAAGAAAATCAGTTTTGAAGGGAGATGTCGTCGTGAACAGATGGGGCGAATCTCGTGCAAACTCCGGGCGAAGCACCAGAACAAGGATTTGCGGGACAGTAGTTGAAGTGATAATATATATTGAAACTAGCGCCGAAATCACCGGGGGAGGAAGCGATATAGAATCGTGGACAAGAAGAAGAACCTATGCCTTCAAGCCAGAGCTATATATATGTAAAATTTCGCCAGCCCGTAAAAGAGAAAGAACTCTCCGAAGGAACCCGTCAAAAGATAAGTAAACATTAAGACTGTTTCGCCCTACACCCTTCTTAAGCATTGCAATTACTCTCTCTCTCTCAATTTAAAGAAAGACTAAAGAAAAGGAAAAAAGGAAGAAAGACATTTATAGCTATGTATTATCCGCTGATAATATAGCCGACACGTTGAATATGTGTGTCCGCGTGTGTATAAAAAAGATTGTTATATTTTGATGTTCCCACGTGTTGAAGTTTGGTCATTGTGTTGCTTGCTGTCAAGTTGTATGTTTCATGTTTCTTTTTCAGCTTCTTTCGCCTCATGTTATGCTCGCCTAAATTGTCCTATTCTTTCCTTTAAAAATATTATACGGGAAACCGAAGTTGTCAACTACTATAGTTGATATTATTATATCAAAACCTAGAAGTCATATCTTCCATTATTCTAGGGTTAGGAAGAGCTAGTAGCCTGGTGGGTGTGTGTGTAATGTGAAATTTGGAAACCCCTTGACAGCAGCGGTCAGTCTAGCCCCAAATTAACCCTCACATAATATGCCAGTTCCTATATGCCCGAGAAAGGACTCTGAACAAGGACTTATTCTACAAGGGATCAAGTGCCAGACCGCCCCGTCTTCACACGTGCGAAAAATAAATTCCCGTCTTGGGATTTTAATAATTTTGCCGTTACAAATTCATCTAAGAAATGTTGCATATGTTGTAATCTGCACCCTAGAAATTAATGTTTTTCAAGAAAACAACCGTTTTCCTGGTTATTCATCGAATACAGAACATAGTTTTCTTGTCTTTAAAAAAATTAACTTTCTTAACGCTTGTATACGAGGAAATCGGAGATAATTGTAATGCAAATAAAATGGCGATTATTTTGTATTTTTTTTCTATTTCAACAAACATTTACAAAAGCCAATCTTTTTCAAGCATTACCTCCAGTGTTTACGAAGCTGTTAAGCAAAATCCAATCACCAATTTCACTGGACATTTAAAAGGCAAATGAACAATATTACTATAAAGAGAGCACTTTATTTTTCCCTTTGATTCAGCCTTGAATAAATGTCACTGCTCTCAGAAGTCATTTCAGTTTATATTGACTATAATTTTGTGATTTATCGAAGTTAATTGTAAATTCTTTAATGAAGTTTTCGTAAAACCTCGTTCATGCATTATCAACATAAATATTCCTTAAAAGTATTTTATATTATATGGAAATTGGTGGCATTTGTCTAGAATATACCACTAAGAAATGTCTCCAGTAATATATATATATATATATATATATATATATATATATATATATATATAACGTAAATTCACAATATAGAGAGGAGTAAATTTTAATCATTAGCGCCAATCTTTCATTAAAATGTAACATTTTAGTCCCCCAATATATATACTTATTGGCAATCAACCGTAAGTTGCCATGTTCCTGATGGTACTTGTCCAGAATATCCCACTCAGAAAAAGTCTCCATATGATATATATATATATATATATAACTTAAATTTATAATCTGAATGAGAGTCCGTTACAATCATTACTATCATTCTTTTCCTGAACAGTTACGTTTTAGTCAACAAAATTATATATTGGCAAAACACCGTAAGTCGCCATCTTCTTGATGGTAGGGAAAGGAAAAATATTGACATACGGCGCATTGGCAAATTCTGTCGAGTTTCAGACGTGGTATTTAAATGTAAATGTTCAGTAAAAAATGAAGCAAATGACTGAAAGTTACACTTATCTGAATTGTGAATGTAAATATTAAACTGCTCTACAATTTTTTTGCACCATAGTGCAGACATTTCCTCAGCGGGATATTCTGGAAAAGTACCAATTTGGCTACTTTCATTTAGAAATGTCGATTTAGTTTCAAAGGACGTCCATAATTAACCTCACGTCTCAGCAATTTCTTCGTGATTTTAGATTAAATTTGATTTTTTCCTACATTTTGAGACCAGTATTTATATCTTTTTCCAAATACAATTAATTAATTTTCTTTGACAAGACAAAGAGAAAAGACAACCGATATTTCTAATACAATTTTATAAATAGATGAAGTCTTTATCTAAATGGAGAAATATCGCGTATGAGGAGGTTTTATTTCATATGTTTGCTCAAGTAGAATATCATATTGACCGATCAAATATTATAAGCTGTTTAAAAAATCGATGAATATAAGAGTGTGTAGCGTAAATGGTAGGATTTAAGAATTCTAAATAGAATTCCATAGTTAACTTCATTATAGAGAGAATTCGAATGCTTAAAAAAATGACATTCAACGCGTCTGCTGACCTCATAAAATTACCATTCATTTGTAAATTTCTTTGAGATTAGCTTCATACTTTAAATTTAATAATTCTTTGTGTATAGCCCTAATAGGAATGTGGCTTTAACTTGCCGTTCTCACTGGATTCAGATTATCTATATATATATAAAAAAAAACGTTGTTAGAATTTTAGTTTCGTTTGATTTGGTAATTGTTTATGGCATATTAAACCTAGCGGGTTAATGCCAATTCTTTCTTATATATATATATATATATATATATATATATATGGTTGAACTTAATAGATATTTTTTGACTACATATTTTTTTGTTGATCCTTTCATATTGCGGTATTGATTTTATGATATCCGGCGAAAAATTTGTTGACGTATCTTCCATAATTATTTATTTCCCAACTACTTTCTGCCCAACTTTGGGCCATCATCAGGGGAGGATCTATTAAAAGTGATGTAACTTTTGTATGTACATTACTACTTTGTAAGAAGAGCGTTTGTACCGTTGCAATGTCTAAAGTAAACGTTACACAATCACCCCATCATCACCATAAAAAAGAAGCAGATAAAACAAACATTTTTGTAGTACTCAATAAAACAGAAAACTATTCAAAACTACAAAAAATTCTCTATTACCATACAAAATTTAAAAAAATTAAATAAGAATCCCACCAACGAAATAAAATAAAAAATCAATAAACTAATCACTGCTAATAATGCCGAACTTAATAGCACAAAACTGCATTTGCACGGCCATGTGAAGGGGTCCATAGGAGAACATCACTAATGAGCACATCCCTGCTTCTTCAGCAGTGTCCTGCGTGTCTGGCTCATCTACTTTGAATAGATTTCGTGATGTGGGGTAGGTGGCTGTACAGCTGCTGCTTAGTGGAATGTTGCCTCCAGGACTTGTTCAATAGTGCTCACAGCATTCTTGCGTTGGTGCCGTCAAGCTTTTTCTCCAACTGTTTAGTTAGCGTCCATGTAGTGCATCCATATAGCAGTATCGACACGATCGCTGCTTGGAAGAAACTGCGTTTCATTTTATCGGTCAGGTCTGACTTCCATACGACCGATTGTCTGTTGATAGCTGCCCATGCCTTTCTTAGTCGCGTGTCGATGTCTGTCTTGGTCGATGAGACATTGCTTCCTAGGTAGGTGAATTTGTCAACTAGTTTCAGAGAGCTACCTTTTAGTGTGGAAATGTCTCCTGTTTGATTAAAGCACATATATTCCGTTTTGTATGCATTGACATGGTGGCCAATGCCTGTGGCAGCTCGTTCCAGACTATGCAGTAGGGTTTCTACTTGGGCGGGTGCACTTGCCAGAATCACTATGTCATCGGCGTCGTTGGCGTCGACAATTATTTTTGCGAGGTACCTTTTGCTACTTTTCTTTGTCAGCTCGGAACCGTTTTCTTTGATTTTATCGATCGATGTTCTAAACACGTAGTCGAGACAGATGTAAAGAGGTATGGGGCAAATGTGTCTCCTTGCAGTACTCCAGCTTCAATGTCGAATTAGTGTGTATCTCCATCTGGAGAACGTACTTTCACTTTGGTGTTTCTGTTGAGAATCATTATGGCATCGACGGTTTCTTTTGGTAGGCCGTATAAAAGTAGAATTTGCTCCATCTTCCCTCTGTGAATGGAATCAAAGACCTTGTTTAAGTCGACAAATAATATTGTCGCTTGTAGGTTTTCTTCTAGAATTCAACAGATTGTCAATATTTGTGAGGTAGTAGATCTATTTCTCTGGAAGCCATTTTTGTTCTTCCTAAGAATGTTGTCAATTTTTGGTGCTATGCGGTTGCGTAGTAAGGTATTGTATATTTTGGCTGCTCTGGATGTAAGTATTATACCTCGGTAGTTCTTGGCAAATCAGTGGTCGCCATTTTTAGGGAAAGGGAGAATGCATCCCTTCATCCATCTGTCAATCGGATTTTGATTATAAACTGCATTACAGTGTTTTGTGAATAGGTAGGCAGATCGGTGATATTAATGTTTCTTATTTTACAGAATGTACGTGATGAATATGATAAATATTCTTTATTAACTCCTAGCAATCATGAAATTATGGCGAAAATTATATCAACAGGTAATGAGGTTTGGTTGGTTTAGTTTCTTTGTTTAATGGCACATCAACCACTAGAGTGATGCACCGGAATAGAGTAACCTCTGAACTGCATGACAGTTATTTCCGCTTGATGACGATTAAACATTCGATTTCAAAGATCCAGTGGGCGATCGTGTGGGCGTTGAATTATTATATAATTGAGTTGAGTTTGGGTCCCAGAGCAGTTGCCAGTAGAATTCCAGACACCTAGAGACCAGATGTGGTAGGGAAAGCCACACCCGACCGAGGGGGCCCTCGGAAAGCCCCGATGGAGTTGACCCCAACATCAAGGGAACAAGAAAGACACAACGTGACCGTCATAACAGTGGGGTCAAAATATGAAGTTTATGTTCGGTCTCCAGCACCCTCTCACATGCAAACCCTTGAACAACCCTTTCAAACCCTTGCAATAAAGTGAGAGGTGAATATTTTTCTAAAGAAGTCTTCTGCGTCGTTTATTCATGCGTCTGTCTTTGATGTTGTGTCGTTGTGATGTTGAATGATGACGTAGATGACTATATAACAAACGTAATAGCGCGACTGGAGTACGAACTCGCTTACTACGATTCCGCAGTCCATCACTGTAACCATTACTCCATGTGGACAGGTAGTGAGGGTGTTTACCGATAGATGTTAAGATTCAATGGAGGAATATGTTACTTACGGTCTGGCTAGTATATTAGGGGATTTTATGGGGGTTTTACTGGTGGAGGTTGTGTTAGTGCAGTGGATGGTTGGAGTGGAGATGGATTAGGTATATAGATAAAAAAAAAGTTAAGCAATTGGCTATTCGAAGTGACCGAAGGAAGCTTTGACGCGCGGAGGTTTTGTCTAACACTAATCCACTAATTGAGATAGTGAGAGCCACAAACTGCTGTAATATATATATATATATATATATATATATATATATATATATATATATATATATGGTTTATATGGTCTATATATAATGTAATTTCATGAGTATTCTCCGTATCAATGTATTAGTATGTAGTAAAGTTGGCGACCGTAGTCGAGGGTGAACTGAAGGCTCCCTTTTCAATAGTTACTACACCGAGGTATAGAGGAGGGCTACACTCCTTTCCCTGGATTGCTTCACTTCACTTATGAAACCTACCTTATAATTCTGAGTGTAAAGCAAAGAGGTATCAAGTACCATTCTAAAAGTCTTTGGTAGGACTCGACCTGGTATTGAACCCCGGTCTCCTGGACCATAAAGAGAGTGAAATCTTTAGCATTATCATAATATTACCCAGTATTATATACATCAAGTACTGAGGATACTTTGGAGGCACAAAAATCCATAATTCGTGCGTTGTGGGAAGCTGGCAAGACTCAAGACGAGATAGCTGTCCAGGTGCGACGCTGTCAGTTTGCCATCTCGAAGATAAGCAGAATTTATTTAACACTGCCCAACTGCGGTTCCAGACTCAAGAAACAAGCTAGAGATGAACATCATTTGTATAAGATCCATATTTCCACTCAAATTAGCAATTGCAGTGAAATTTTTGAAGATCTGGAACGATACTGTTGAAGCTGTCTCCTGATCCACAGTACACTGGAAACGTCAATAGCTTAAATATGACAGAAGGATACAAAACTTTAAGACACTACTAACATTTAAATAGAATGGAAAGCGTTCAAAATTGCTAGAGATCATCAAAATTGGTCTGCTAATCAATGGAATAAACTCATCTTCAATGATGTATTTTCTTAGGAGGCTCTCGAGTCTGGAAAAAGCATTTCGAGTGATATAATGTCAAATGCCTGAAAATTAAAAACTTAGAATTCCCTCAATCTGTAATAGTTTGGGTGTCGCATCTATTGCCATCAGTGTCGTGACGATTTGCTTCTAGAAAAGATTGATTAAGGTTGTGGCCTATCAATATCTTCAAGATCAGTTTCTTATCCCATACACTGAGGGCATGTTTGGGGAAAATGAATTCATCATTCAATATGACCTTGCTCCACCCAACACTGCCAAATTTAGAAAAGAATTGTTTAGGGAGCAGACGATGCCTGTTCTTGATTGACTTACAAGTAGCCCAGATACACATCTAATAGAAAATCTATGGGGATTTCTCAAGAGAAGATTATAAAAATACTGTCCAGCGAATCTTTAAGAATTAATGATTTGTGGGCTTCAGTTTCATCATTGACTTGGTGAGAAATACTTCGTCCATGACCATAACAAATGAAAGAAACAGCAAATTTCAAATATGCCACAGCAAAATATTTGGTGTACTAACACAGTTTTTTCAAACAGTGTTCATTAGTGAATATTTTTTCGTGAATAAAAAAAAAGTTATTTTTGTTACTTGATATAATGACTTTAAGTTTTAAAAAAGTGACTTGTTTCAAAGAAAACCTGGCTCGTCTGCGAAAGAGTACCAGATTATTTTCAGATTTCGAATTGATATGCTAGTGAGAGTAAACTGTCAAAATTGAAACAAATTTGAACGAGAAATATGAAAGTTATACGCAGAACACTAAAAATTCCATGTCACTGATTTGGTGTTCCATATCTATGTGGGGAGAGTGAAAAGTTCATGCAATAACGTCGTATCTGTTGATGATTTTATTAACTAATATATCAGCAATTTCACACAGATAAAAGAAATGCGTTGAATGCAAGGCGTCCATGTTGAAAAATAAACCTCATATGGTCACATTTTGGGAGATTGGTTGCTTGGTTGCTTGGTTTTACGGCGAATCAACCCTTTCGGGTCATTTAACGCTGTATAAAATTTTAAACAATTCTGTGTAATATAAGTATAGTTTTTGTTTACAGACTGTTAAATGTAAAAACAGTTAAATTTCAAACAATTCTATCTAGCATAATTATACAGTTTAGTTCTATTTGACCCATATATAAGACCCTATCAGGTGCTACCACTCTGGACCTGGGAGCGATAGCAATGAAGAAGTATTCCATATCCCTAAAACTCCAGCATTATTGGAACCTCACCATCAAAGTGTTTAGCGCCATATCCAGGACACTAATTTGTGGGAGGTACTCCTCTGCAGAGAAGAATCTGACTAAGCTCGGTCAGACTCTTCCTGAAGTTCCAGAAAGTGAAACCTAGGTAGATTTATCTAACACTGCAGTCTTTATTACTTTGTATATATATATATATATATATATATATATATATATATATATATATATAGACAGCAACTACACAAGGATGTTGCGAGCAATATTAAACAAGTCCTGGTGGCAACACCCCACAAAGCACCAACTATACGGCCACCTGCCTCCCATCACGAAAATTATACAAGTTAGACGAACCAGGCACGCAGGACACTGCTGGAGGAGCAGAGACGAGCTCATAAGTGATGTACTCCTATGGACCCCCAATTGTGGCCGAGTAAAAGCAGGACGACCAGCTCGAACATACATACAGCAGCTATGTGAAGATACGGGATGTAGTCCAGAAGACTTGCCGGAGGCGATGAACAATAGGGAAAAGTGGCGAGAGAGGGTCAGGGGTATCCGTGCGGGCGGCACGACATGATGATGATGATGATGATCATGATATATATATATATATATATATATATTACTTTGCATATATATATATATATATATATATATATATATATATATATATATATCAAGTAAATACGGACTGGGAATATCCAAAGAATGAGTGCTCAATGCATGGCTATTTAAAACAAAATGTAACTCCAGAGCAAAATAAACATTTTTGTTTAAAAAATCAAGAAACTTAGAAATAGCATTTGTAAATTTCTTGTGTGTGTGTGTGTGTGTGTGTGTGAGAGAGAGAGAGAGAGAGAGAGAGAGAGAGAGAGAGAGAGAGAGAGAGAGAGAGAGTGTGTGTGTGTGTGTGTGTGTGTGTGCGTGTGTGTGTGTGTGTGTGCAAGATATCTGGAAAAGATCTCGACCCGACCAAAACGGTAATGACGAAAAGAATAGATGTAAAACTAATCTGCGTATTTAACATGCCGGTAAACACTCAATATGATATTTTCCTCCTGTCATTTAAAACTTTATAATTCTGAGGAAAAATAAAATCATAAATATTTTTAAAGAAATTAGCCCCCGTTTGGTTTTATGGACGCTTTTTTTGTTCATACTCGTGACTAAACAATCACACACACACACCCACTCGAACGCACTTATAAATATTGCGTTATCAGGTCCTACTCCATATTCTATTTTTTTTTACTAATTTAATTTGTTAATTTGTAATCGTCAAATTTAAATTCCCCCTTCTCTTTCTTAATCTCGTACCTGCAACATGCAGTTTTTTTTTGTATGTGCAAGGGATAGTCACTATTTAAATAGTTATTTTCTTCCTCCATTTTACTCAGCTGTTACATTTGACAATAGAATTTTTTCAATTGAAAAACTTAAAACGTTGGTATGAGAAGGTGAGATAACGTTTTCTTTTAAGTTTTATCCTGCTGAATTAGCAAGCAATTCGACATTTTGTTTTGTAAAAAAAAATTAAATGCTTTGTTTATCTACACCTCTCTATTTCTATCTTTCTGTCTGCCTCTGTCATAATATATATATATATATATATATATATATATATATATATATATATATATATATAATGCGTGTGCGAATTTGTTACATTAGTTTAGAGACTTATGCAGTGGCGTTGGTGAGTCAGTCTCTAGCCAATACGATTGTCAGACCAATTCTGACAGATTCCAATCTCGTTAACAATAATTTCCTATGTTATATATATATATATACTCTATCACTGATATTGTTTAATCGATATTTATAAACATAACGAACTTTATTATTATTATATGTATGTGTGTGTGAAAGCGCATAGTTTGTGCGTGTGTATGTATTTTGTTTTTTAATGCCATGTGGTACCATTTAATCGATATCTTGGAGGTTCATACTTTTCCAAGGGTATTTATTCGAAAGTCAACGTTATAGTGCCACTGGAATTCAAACTCTCTTACACCAATTCCGCAGTCCAGCACTTTAACCATTACACTGTTGCATTCATTTTGACGCAATGAATAATAAAGACGACTGGAGCCTTCTTTAGAAATATATATCTCTCACTTTATGTTTTAGGGTTCGAAAGGGTTGTGTGAGGTTTTACTGTGAGAGGGAGTTGGAGCCCAATCAGAAACTGTAATATTTTGACGACACTCTTATGGCCGTCAGCGTTGTGTCTTTCTTGTTCTCCTGATGCTCAACCGGAGGCCCAGAGCCCTTCTCTGCTGGGTGATGGCTTTCTTTTCTGCATCTTATCAGCATCTTCTCTGGACTCCAACTCACTCAGGGGCCCCGATCCCCTTCGGGCTGGTGTGGCTTTCCTTACCACATCTCGTCAATAACTCCGTCCGATCTCTAACTGCAACTTCTGTCTTGACTGAGTTATATAATAGTTCAACGCCCACTCAGTCGCCTACTCGATCTTTGAAATCGCATGTTTGATCGTCATCAAGTTGAAATAACTGTCACTCTCTTCCGGTGCATCAGTCTATGAGTGTACCATGGGAATTTTTTACCTCGTCCCATTTAGTCAGCTAATTTCCGCCCATGCGATTTCCTCTCATAACTGCGATTAGAATGTGTCACTTCCTTCCGGTGCATCATTTTGGAATGGCATTTTTGGCCGTGTCGAAGGCCAAAATACAAAAACACCACAAGGACACCCCCAGCGTGTGTATGTGTGCATGTGTGCGAAAATAAATATTATTTTGAGATACATATCTGGATTTGGAGCTGATCCACCGATTCCAGGATTCGGCTGGGCCATCTGGTATACGTGCCGGGTGGAGTATCAATGACAAGCATGGATTCACATTGCATTTGACCTACGGATTTGGGGAATCTATGACCAGTAAGGTAACCTGGCATCGTGCCTGGAGACTTTGCGAAAACCTGCATAGTTCAATTTGCACCAAGTGATCCTATAACCAGCATTAGCCAGCAGGGTACGTATCAGCTCGTGCCCGACCTCCCCCTCTCCTTAAACCCCCACTATTAAAAGACCTAGTGTCAAATCCTGCCTAGTGGTAGGCACGGATAATCATCCTTACTCTGAAATACTATGAAAAAGACGCGGACCCGACGAAAAAGAAAATGATTAGGGGCCATTAACAATAAATGCTATTCAACATATTCCTGAGGAAGAAACATATTTTATTAAATTCTTACACTCTTTCACTCGAATCTAATAAAGAAAGAAAATGAATATTAATTCTTTTCTAGTTGTTCTTGGGACAATTCAATATGCCTCCATAACACTGATTCAGGATCATCATCATCATTATCATCATCATGTCACACAGCTAGCATGAATCTTCCTGAATTTCTCTATCCACCCGTCTCTATCGTCCATCGCTCCCGGAAGGTCTTCCAGGCAACATCCTGTATAGGCAGGTCTTTTAGCAGATCGTCCAACCTTTGCTTACCTATGTGAAGGGGTCCACTGGAGAACATCGGTTATGGATTCGTCCTTTTTTCTACATCAGTATCCTGCGTGTCTGGTTCATCTAACTTGGATAGTTTTCCTGATTGTGGTAGGTGGCCGTACAACTACTGTTTTGTGGGGTTTTACCCCCAGCACCCTTTCAGCATTCTTGTGTAATTGCTGTCAAGCTTTTTCTCCATACGTTTTGTTAGCATTCATGTAGTAAATCCATAGAGCAGTATCCACACGACCGCTGCTTGGAAAAAAACGGGTTTTATTTTATCGATCAGGTCTGACTTCCATATGACCGATAGCCTATCGATGTCTGTCCATGCCTTTGCTAGTCGCGTGTTGATATCAATCTTGGTTCATTAGACGATGTTTCCTTGGTATGTGAACTTGTTCACTCGTTTCAGAGGACCACTCTTTCGTGTGGAGATGTCGCCCCTTTGATTAGAGCACATATATTCCGTCTTGTCTGCGTTGATGTAAAGGCATATGACACCTGCTGTTCGTTCCAGGCCATGCATCAGCGATTCGGCTTGGGCAGGTGTATTTACTAGAAGCGCTATATCATTGACTTAGTCCGCGTCCATAATAGTTTGTGCGGGATATCTTCTGCTTCTTTGCTTCGTCAGCTTGCAACCGTTTTCTCTCATTATGTCTATCGACGTTCTAAACACGTTGTCTAGGCAGCACACCTGCTACAATTTCGAAGTAGTCGGTCTCTTCATTTGGTGAGCAGACTTTTGACTTAGTGTTTTTATAGAACATCATTATGTCTGCGACGGTTTCTTTGGGGAGTCTGTAGGTCAGTAGTATTTGCTCCCTATTTCCTCCGTGTATAGAGTCAAAAGCCTTGGAGAAGTCGTCGAATAATATTGTTGCCTCATGTTTATTTGCACGTAGACCTTCTAGAATTCGATGGACCTCAAGTTCTATGGTTCATTAACTCTATCTTTAAAGAATAATTTATATTTCTCTTTTAAACATAAATCATTAAACAAACTTTTCTTAGGTTTGACGTTGTGAATAAAAAAACCAAATAAAAAAACAAAAAAAAACCCCAAAACAAATGAATAAATAAATAAAATTATATCAAACATTGCGACTGGATTCAAGTGGAATCAATTCGAACCCCATGTTACCATGGTGTACAAACGGGTAAATGTCTTTGCATTTTTCCACATTAAAAATATTTCATTGTATTTCAAGGCAAACTTTACCAGTCGTGAATAATAATCAGGAACAAACGCTTCAGTAAGCTCAATAAAATTCAGCAAATGTGAAAGATTCAGTCAAACTTGCTAAAAAAAAAAAAAAGCAAAACGAAACAAAAAAAAAACAAATAAACAAAAAACAACAACATTAATACACAACATTTGAAATAAAAAAAATATAGCAAACAACAAAACATTTTTTGTAACGGCTTTGTTTCGCTTTTCCGACATATTTTCTATCAAGCGGAAATTGTTAAATTTTACTGGATCCTTTTCATTCGTAAAATCCACGCGGGAAAACGATTTTAATCCTCAAATAAAAATAAAAAATAAGAAAAAGAGAAAGTTAAAAAAAGAGTCTAACACTTGCTCTTAAATAATCACACGACATTTCATAGATTTTCTTTCTATTTTCATATAAAAGATTCCTTTTAGCAAACAATGCCTATTTATTACTACTTTTTATTACTTCGGTGGAAATGAGGCTGTATGTTTTATAATGTGTGTTGGCAAAATATACACAATGAATATCTGAATACATGCATTGTATGATGAAAATAAAAATGCAAATTTCTTTTCTCAAACTCTATTTAATATCTTGGCTTTTTTTCCCCCCAATTGACAATATAAATGTAAGTTTCTGTAGGTGAGAATGCGAATGCACACACCCATCTTAACATTTAGATTCTCAGGAACCAAATTGTGTGAGAAACAAAGCCAGGTTTGAAAATGGCAGTGTCATTATGTCAAGGAATATATGTACAAAAAATATCTATCTATCTATCTATCTATCTCAGTCTATTTCTCTCTATGTAGGAACAATGAATTGTCTGTCTCTCAGTCTCTTTCTCTCTCACCCCCTCTCTCTTTATCTATCTATCTATCTATCTATCTATCTATCTCAGTCAGTTCAAATCTATCTATCTATCTATCTATCTATCTATCTATCTATCTATCCCTGTATAATGATCTCTTTGTCTGTCAGTCTCTTCCCCCTCTCCATCTCTCTCAATCTATCTATCTATCTATCTATCTATCTATCTATCTATCTATCCCTGTATAATGACCTGTGTGTCTATCAGTCTCTTCCTCTCTTCTCTCTCTCAATCTATCTATCTATCTATCTATCTATCTCCGTATAATGATCTGTCTGTCTCTCAGTCTCTTACTCTCTCTCTCTCTCTCTCTCAATCTATCTATCTATCTATCTATCTCATTCAGTTCAAATCTATCTATCTATCTATCTATCTATCTATCTATCTATCTATCTATCCCTGTATAATGATCTGTCTCTCTATCAGTCTCTTTCCTTCTTCTCCCTATCTATCTATCTATCTATCTATCTATCTATCTATCTATCTATCCCTGTATAATGATCTGTCTCTCTATCAGTCTCTTTCCTTCCTCTCCCTATCTATCTATCTATCTATCTATCTATCTATCTATCTATCTATCTATCTATGCGTGTGGGTGCATATGCATGCACATGCTAAGGTTGAAGACATGTTTAATTCATTAGATATTTATGGAAATCAGACCTGGCATGTCATTCTAAATGTCTTCATTTAAGAACAAAAATGTGCCTATTTCAATATGCATACATAAGCATAAGGATTTATATTGGGGAGAATACCTGTCTGTATGTGTGCGTCTACATTCATAGGGATTTCTCTATTTCCATTAATATTATCGTAATATATGCAGGTGGGTATGAAGGAGTGGCTCGTGTCAGAATGGAAACACTTGCACGTAAGCAGAATCTTTATAATGCCTCCACATGTTTATATATTCCACGATCCATAAAGAAAAAAAATAGATTCAGTTTCAAACACACAGATGTACATACATACATACATACATACATACATACATACATACATACATACATGGCTACGAAGTGCATTCCTCCTGCAAGGAATCATAATTTAAAAAGTAATAATCTGCTATTATTCCAGGTGACAGCCCCAGTACAATATATATATATATATATATATATATATATATATATATATATATATATATATATATATATAAACAGTGGGGGTAATCACTTGATTCCCTTTGTAGGTTTGTGGAGAACCAAGTGCGATATAATTTGGTCAGTGTTTAATATCTGAGATAGGGCTATTTACATAATAAATTAATATATATTAGATTTATAGATTTAATTCCATGGAAGTTTGTCTGCGACCTTAGCTTTCATAAAGTTTTACTTCATGAAGTAAAACTTCAAGTTGTTTGTAAAACTTTATGAAACCTAAGGTCTCAGATACACTTCCATGGCATTATACATATATATATATATATATATATATATATATATATATATATATATATATATATATATATATATATATCTTTAAGAAAAAAACAAATTAGTTCTGGTGTAAACCAAAAACACGAAGTAATACGTACGCATACGCATATATATATATATATATATATATATATATATATATATA
This sequence comes from Sepioteuthis lessoniana, assembly GCA_963585895.1. Taxonomy (NCBI): domain Eukaryota; kingdom Metazoa; phylum Mollusca; class Cephalopoda; order Myopsida; family Loliginidae; genus Sepioteuthis; species Sepioteuthis lessoniana. The sequence continues at coordinate 362,151 of CAUZXS010000972.1, forward strand.
TATATATATATATATATTGTTCTAGGGTAATATTTTTGATCCATGTATTTCCGAACATCCGGGAATCATGAAGAGCGTGATGGTGGAATAAATAAAGAGCACAGAAAATTAAAAGAAAACTTTCTTTTCTTTAAGAAAATGATGACGAGGATGAGACACCAACTCATCGTAGGTTTATGATTTGTTAAAATCTTTGGCTAGCTGAAAGGCCGGATACCAAAGACCCTTTTCCAAGAAAAATCTGCCAGTAATATCTGTTTTGATTAATTTACTTATGTATCTATCTATTCCAGTCTTTTCAAATATATGTATTTTTTTTCGTTGGTAGTTTTATTGTTTCATGGCATATTTACATTTGAGTGTTATATTATACCGGAACTATCAATGTAGAAAAACAGCTGTAGTATTATCTGTCCCATAGTAGGAGGGGTAAAAGGGTTGATGCCTATCTCGAGAGTATTTGGTTTGATTTCTTTGTTTAGCGGTAAATGAATTAACGTGGGTTATTTAATGCCAATCCAATCCTTCTAGAAGAATAATTAGGGTACTATTTAATCCAGACTTAGCAGATAAGAAGGTTCACATTTTCCTCAAAGGTGTTTGTCTGAATGTGAATGTAATATTCCGTCTGGAATTCGAACTCATGAACTATGATGCTGCTGTACAGAACGTTAGCCTTTCCACCACCGAGACACTACCCCCTCTCTCTCTCTTTCTCTCTCTCTCTTTATATATATAGAGAGAGAGTGAGAGGGGGTAGGGAGAGAGAATCAACAGTCAGTGAGGCAAAAATTGCTATAGATAATGTAATATTCAACTGATCTAAATGTTTTATAGATATCAACAATTCTTAAAATTATTCAAAGTGAGGCAATAAAACCAACGTGGAGAAATTCTCGGTCTTGTTGGCATGGTCTAGTTCAAATAAACTGGGTTGTGGTTAGAGTATCATTATTTAGTATCAACCAGTTATTTTACTGTGTAAGGGTAAAGTAAAATTTTCGGCTTATAGCTGATGAAACTACTCCATGACACACAAAAATTATATATATATATATATATATATATATATATATATATATATATATATATATATATATATAGTATTATTTGGTTCAGTTGAACCGAAGTTGGGAGTAATTCTATCAGGTCAAAAAACGTTCAACAGTGAACATTTAAATTTTCCTGGTAAAGAGCTCAATGTAAATGACATTACAGAGCAATAATTTATTTAAGAAAAAACAAAACCGGTCACATTAGGGTTATAAATTTATTTCCATCTTGTTATGGGTTTTCCATATAAATCAAAATCACAAAAAAAAAAAAAAATAACAGGACTTCTTCAGATCTTATGGATAAAAAAAAAGGATGGAAATAAATTTATAATCCTAATGTGACCGTTTTTTGTTTTTTCTTAAAGAAATATATATATATATATATACATACATATATATATATATATATATATATATATATATAATCACTGAAAGGCAGCTCTTCAACAGACAAAATGGTGAAGTAGATAAGTAGCCCATTAACATCTTCAGACAAGACACATGGAAATTTATAGAGACGATCAGATGACTAATAAGGAGAAAAACGAAAATTGTACTAAGACTTAAAAAGTTACCGTGAAGCCGCACTTGATGACATTGGAGGTTGGAGTGAGGGATGGTATATACACTTTTTATGCTTTTATTGTTTTACTATTTTTTTTTATTCGCCTAATTGTTCCCCTTTCTTTCTTCTCCTATCGCCTTTTCTTCATTTTTCTTTCCTTTTCCTCTTCTTTCTTTTTTTATTATATATAAAAGGAAAAATATATCTAACGATTCCACTCCCCCCCAAAGTATGTTTTACCACCCGATGAGGCAGGAATTAAAAACCTGAAAAAAATTATGATGACACTATAACTATGGTTTCGTTTTTTTCCATTTAGGTTTAAGATATATCACTCTGTATGCGAGTTTTTTTTTTTATATACATCCCGAAAGGGCATATATCATCATCATCATCATGTCGTGCCGCTAGCACGGATATCCCTGACCCTCTCTCGCCACTTCTCCCTATCGTTCATCGTCTTTGGCAGGTCTTCAGGGCTACATCCGTATTCTCACAGAGCTGCTGTATGTATGTTCGAGCTGGTCGTCCTGCTTTTGCTTGGCCATATGCGGGGGCCCATAAGAGTACATCACTTATGAGTTTCTCCAGCAGTGTCCTGCATGCCTGGTTCGTCTCGCTTGGATAGTTTTCGTGATGGGAGGCAGGTGGCCGTATAGTTGGTGCCTTGTGGGATGCTGCCACCAGGACTTGTTCAATATTGCTTGCAACATTCTTGTGTAATTGCCGTCTAGCTTCTCCAGCCGTTTAGTTAGCGTCCAAGTAGTGAATCCATATAGCAGTATCGCTATGTCGAAGTAGTCTGTGTCTCCATCCGATATATATATATATATATATATATATATATATATATATATATATATGATTTGTTTGATTATATTCAGAGTTATTTATATTTTAATCGTCTACCAGAATTGGTTTTAATGGCTCATTTTTAATTTGATTTAATTTAGTTTATATAGAGATAATCATTTGCAAATAAATAGCCATAAAATGCAATAAGTTATCCTATGTAAAACATTCTTTGAATTCTATTGAATACTAATAATAAAAAAAATCATATATTTGAACCACAGGTGTCACCCTTAAATATACAGCAATACAAGAGTGGATCGGACACTAACGGCAACAGATGTATACTTCACACTCCCCAGAACAGGAACATCATCACAAAAAGTAAGTAATGTCATACCCAGGACAGCTCTTCATTTTTTGGAAGGTTCTCAAGCCATCGTATTTTTCTATGGCCGGCTTACATCTATTTATCTATCTATCTATCTATCTATCTATCTATCTATCTATCTATATATATATATATATATATATATATATACAAAAAGCCAACATATATATATATATATATATATATATATATATATATATATATATATATATATATATATATATATGTGCAAAAAGCCAACATATATATATATATATATAAGAGGATTATCTCGCTAAATATTATCATTTGACTAAACTAAATGCAGGTTTATCAGTAATAGCATTATATTTCATTGTATTAAAACAAAAAATACAAGATAGAGCAAGAAAAACATATGAAAGCGTGACCTACCGCTTGTAAAAATAGAGGAATTGCTCTTAGGATTCCTAGTAACGTAGCAAGATTAGTGTAGACAAAAATGTGTGGAAAAACATAAGGAAATAAAGTAGAGGTGAACAATATGCGACTGGAAGCTCTCCAGGAAATAATGTGTAATTAATAAGAAAAATAAATAAATAATTGATAATAAAATAAGATATTAAATTGTGTACATTGCAGAATATACAAACAAATTCGCTAATATATATATATATATATATAGAGAGAGAGAGAGAGAAATGTTACCTAAACATGTAAGAAATGTAGAATGTGAAATGGTTTCCTGAAACTAAGAAAAGTTGTAGAAAACTAGTTCCTTCATTTCCTGATGAAGTCATTTTAACACGAACAGCATCGAGTAAAGATGCGTTACAATTTGCCCATATATATATATATATAAATATATATATATATATATATATATATATATGTGTGTGTGTGTGTGTGTGTGTGTGTGTATAAAACTGATTCAATGAATTAGGGGATTATATATATATATATATATATATATATATATATATATATATATAAAAGAGTGTTTCTGAGTACGTGTAAGTGGGATGGTGCAAGTCAATGCTCGTCTTGCGTTTCAATGAATTTGCGTGTGTCTCTTCAGTTCGCCCAAAATATGGCTAGCACATATAAAATTACACACATATTTCCAAGCCTATATGCATAGATGTAATATTAATTGAACATTTACATGCACAGGGACAAACATATACACGCACAAATTAGAGTTTTACAGTGGAGAATCTTCTGGTGAGCTTGTGCTTGAAACATTTTATTTGTGTATGTGTTCATGTATGAGGGTGTGTATGTGTTTATGTTACAGTGAACGTGTGTGTGTGTGTAATAAAAAGTGCTACGTATTAATGTACGTAATGTAGAATGTACCATATTCTGTGGAAGAAAATTTGTAGGAAAAAAGTTTCTTCAAATTTTTATATAGTCATTTTGACACAAACAACTCTAGAATAAATATACTTTACGATTTGCTCACACACGTACGCGTACATGCACTCTCCCAATATACATATATATATATATATATATATATATATATATATATATATATATATATATATATCACAATAGTCATCCACAGAAAGATCTGTTTCGTTCTATCAGAACTCATCAGTGTGGCTAGACAGTAGCTCCCCGTAGCTGGGATCGAAATACGGTTGACTCAAACGCCAAGCCAAAGCTTCTAGCCATTCAGCCACGAGGAGATAATTGCTGAAAAGTAAATTTTAAACGGTTATGAATCATAATTACTATTGTTTACATACATCCGTTCAAACGGTTGCCGAGACCTCAATTCATCTACGAAGAGGCTTGCCATAAACGCTAATGGCAACACGATTACTTCTTCGCCAGAGAACTCAACCCTACGGTGGTAGGGGAGTATATATATATATATGGGAATGTGAGTCATGGTATGAGTTCATGTGGTCAGATGTGCGTACGTACTTTTTAAGCAGGACCTGATAATTTGTATACATACACAAATACCCAAGCCTATATGCATTAATGGATGAATATATGAACATGTATACACACATACACCAACATACATAAACACACACAACCAGACTCACACACAAAGTAAGCACACACGCATTTACACGCACAGAAATGTTAGCATACACACAAGCACAGGTGTTTTCACTCAACCACACATGATCACAGACAACACTGCATATATATATATATATATATATATATATGTGTGTGTGTGTGTGAGTGTGTGTGTGTGTGTATGTGTGAGTTTGGGTTTGTTTAGGTCTTTTAAAGTCAGATTGCATTGATCTCTCCCCTTCATAACTAAAATACAAATATTCTTTGAAAGACATAAAAAAATCAAAAACAGACATATATATATGTATATATACATGTATATATATATATATATATATATATATATATATTTATACTTGTGTGTATGTGGATGTGTGTGTTTGTGTGTGTAACAATGTATATACGTTGGGTTGTATGCGTATTTGTATTCGTGTGCGCGTGCGTATTTGTGGGTGTAGAGAGCGAAAGATTGGGCAAAGGAGATATTAGTTTTAGTATTAGCCATCACACCACGAGGCTCTTTCGCCATATTTGGAAAGATATTGCTTGTCATCCATAAATCAAGTTGGAAGTTCTTAAAGATTCACCCAACTGATATGGACTTTTTTCCCTCCGCCTTTCCTGTTTTCTTACGGATGTCTTTGGCCTTCAGAATGTTCGAAATGATTATCAGATGTTCATTTCTTCCCGCCAATGGCCACTGGCTTCTAATGTAATTATCATATTATCTTCAATCTAACTTAACCTGCGATGTGCACTATTTATTCAAGTAAAAAAAATAGTTTGGCTAGAAATATGATCGATCGACTTGGCTTTTTTTATGTTTAATTTCCGCCGCTGAGAATATAGGAAAGTTTGATTGGTTGATCTTATTGAGAAAGAAAGTTTTAAGGTGATTCATTTCTCAAACCCGGGTGGAATAAGTAGTAATAAGTGCCAAACTTACTCCTTCTTTCAGCTTATCTTTTCCGTGAATGTTCTTACTTAAGGATGGACTTGATGTCTTATATTTTGGAAGCAAACTGACTTAAGTATTCACGCCTCTCCACCAAATACAAGCATTCGCATTTATTTTGTTTCATTTGCTTGAACGTGGCCTTTTCTTGATTATTTAAATTTTTACACCAGTAGTCTTTAGGGACCATGTTTGGGAAGCAGTTTGATGCAGTTATCCCCAAATCGGTAGAATTCGACTCAGCGTTCTCAAATCGCCGTGATTAGGGCGTCTAAAAGCTTTCTCAGATCTCAAATTGTTTCAATGTTTTGCAAGGAATTGGCACGATTCCCAATGTCCAATTATTTCTGAATATGACATTACTCCATAACAAGCAGATTTATCGTTAGAAATGACGGAATTATGTACGTATTGATCAGAACATTTGCCGGGGATTAAAGTAGCAGTTCTCTTTTCTTAGGATCAGTTGGTCAATTTTCTGACCATCGCATAGAGATCAATTCGAAGTATCTGTACTATTTATCATTATATGAAAAAAATACACAACTAATATATATATATATATATATATATATATATATATATATATATAATAAAGTAAAGTTGGTGACTTTCATCGAGGGTGACCCGAAGGTTCCCTTTTCAATAGCTACTGCCCCATGGTGTAGGAGAGGGCGCTACTCCTTTCCCTGGATTGCTCTGCTTTACCCTTGATCCATATCTTATAATGCTGAGTGATAAGGAAGGTAGTATCGAATACCATTTTTTGGGTCTTTGGATTGAACCTTGGACTGAACGCAGGTCTCGCATGCCTTTAGAGAACACTCTAACCATTATGACAATGTACGTTTAATATATATATATATATATATATATATATATATATATATATATATACTATATATATATATATATATGGTTATTATAACCGAAACGTTAACGTCGACTTCACATCATGATATATTCACCTATTTGGATTATATTTTTTCCTGCTACCTTCATACTGTCGGATTTTATCCATATTTACTTTCATACTGTCTTTTCGGAAAAAACTAATACCAAATACATTCTTACATAACATTTAACATGGATGATTCCTAATGATCTATACATATGAAACCTTATTTGTTGCGTATTTCTCAATAAACGTGAAGTTTTGTCTCGTTTCTTTGAAAAATCCTACATTTTCTAATATTTTTCCACGTGCCAAACACGTTCTGATGACTTTTGAATTTTGAACGCTTTGTGCATGTTTATCTATCTTTTCGTTGTATATTTCTCATTTGCTCCTGTCATCTCAGCAATCACCCATCTATATTGTGAACTATTTTATATCCAAGTCCTGACGATGGTTATTATAACCGAAACGTTAATGTCGACTTCACATCATGACATATTCACCTATTTGGATTATATTTTTCCTGCTACCTTCATATATGTGTGTGTGTGTGTGTGTGTGTGTGTGTGTGTGTGTGTGTGTGTGTGTGTGTGTGTGTGTGTGTGTGTGTGTGTGTGTGTGTGTTTGTTGTCTAGTATTAATGAACATGTTGACAATATTTGTGTATAATATGGAAATATATATTTCCGAAAGAATGTTGAGTATTATTAATGACCATGTCGACAATATTTAACTATAATATAGAAATATGTATTGTCGTCATATTTCATTACTTCTAATCAACATTCTGTCGGAAATATATATTTCAATATTATACATAAAGATTGTGGACTTGGTCATCAATACTTCATTACATTGGATCGGAAATATATATTTCCATATTACACACACACACACACACACACACACACACACACACACACACACACACACACACACACATATATATATATATATATATATATATATATAAATTCGACGACAAACTGCTCAGATATTGCAAAGCTGTATATAATTAGATTACAATATTGTCGACATGGTCATTAATACTTCACAACATTTGGTCTGAAATATATATTTCCATATTGCACACACACACACACACACACACACACACACACACACACACACACACACACACATATATATATATATATATATATATATATATATATATATATATATAATTGTATATATAAATTCGACGACAAACTGGTCTGATACTGCAAAGCTGTATATAACTAGAATACAATAGGCAAATAGACAAAGGGCTGCATCTTCCCTTTCCCCAAGAAAGGTGTCCTCGCAATTGCCAAGAACTACTGGGGTATAACCCTTACTTCCATTGAGGCAAAGATTTAATATGCCTAGCTATTCAACTGCATTGAACCTGAAATTTAGAAAATTCTTTGGCAAAACCAAAATAGCATTCGTAGGAATTGGTC